>WBMW01002015.1:319-69155 GCA_013396635.1 Penelope pileata
CAGAGCAAGGGCTCACAGCCAGTGGTGACCCCTTCCTCCCGGCTAGCCCCTTCTGTAACGAAGTGGAAAAGGTGTAGAATTGAATTCTTCCATGTGGAAAAAATGGCACCCATTGACGTTCATTGGTGGTTGCTGAACACTTCTGGAGACCGAAGAGTGGATGTGAGCACCGTGAGGTGGTGGGTGGTGTGTTTCAGCAGCGGTGACAGTGATGTGAAAGACAAGCCATGTTCCAGATGGCTGTGGTCATACCATGAAATGAAGAGCGTCTCAATCAGCTCATCCACACAAATTAGGTAATGGTGGTGGCTATGGTGAAAAAGAGTGTTTTGCAGCTGAGGATTTGCTTTATCAAATAGTGTTCTTGTACTCCTTGTAGATGTTGTAGTTTCCATGGAAATAAATAGGAGGCATTACTTTTGGAGCAACCTGATATACCTTACTGTATTTTGTAACAGCCTTGTATGGGCCTGTGGCCTGTTTCCGTTGACCTGGAATGTCAGAAGAGAAGCTCAGAGCTTAACCTAGCCTGTTGTTTTTGTGTGCTATGTGCTAAATTCAAACTAGTTCAGTACTGTAAGGAAATAAGATGACTGCAAACCACATGAAAACAAAGAGTGGAACTTGTTTCCCTTTCGGAACTGTTGTCGTATGTATTTTCTGCTCAGTGCTCTACCTTTATCTCAAAACAATTCCTCTGAGGAATGATTTGAAATGAAATATACTTTGAAAGCTTTTGAAAGCTCTGTGGGCAGGGAATTGACCTTCATGTAATACTTGTTTCCTTAACTGACTCACGGAAGTTTTGTTTCTTAAATCTATGATCAAAGGCACAAAATTATAGGAACTATTGATGATTTCAATAGGAAATTAAACATCAGTCAGTGGTGTGAACATGAGCCACAGTGTGTCCAGGTGGCCAAGAAGGCCAACGCCATCCTGGCTTGTATCAGAAATAGTGTAGCCAGCAGAACCAGGGAGGTGATCATCATCCTGTACTTGGCACTGATGAGGCCGCACCTTGAGTACTATGTTCAGTTTTGGGCCTTTAGGACAGTTTTGGACATTGAGGTCCTGGAGTGTGTCCAGAGGAGTGCAGCAAAGCTGATGAGGGGTCTGGAGCACAAGTCTCATGAGGAGAGGCTGAGGGAGCTGGGACTGTTCAGTCTGGAGAAGAGGAGGCTCATGGGAGACCTTATTGCTCTCTACAACAACCTGAAAGGAGGTTGTGTTGAGGTGGGGATCAGCCTCTTCTCTCAGGTAACTAGCAATAGAACGAGAGGGAATGGCCTCAAGTGGCATCAGGGGAGGTTCAGCGTTGAATATTAGGAAAAACTTATTCTCCAAAAGAGTGGTAATGCATTGGAACAGGCTGTCCAGGAAAGTGGTGGAGTCACTGTGCTTGGTGACTCGTGGTGACGTCTTGGTGTTCAAGAAACGTGTAGATGTGGCCCTGAGGGAGAAGGTATCTCGGCACGGTGTTGATGGTGAGACTGGATGATCTTAATGATCTTTTCCAACCGTAATGATTCTATGTTCTATTCTGTGATGTCTATACCTGTTTTTCCACCTTCCATAGTGGAGTAAAGCAGATTTTGCCCCATGCAAATGAAGTTCTGACATTCCCTATTCATTCATTATAGCCTTAGGAGGTCAAGTATCACCTCACATGACCTCTTGGCAGTTAGTGGAGGAAGGGAATTCAGAAGAGAAGGTGGGGGTCAGGGATGGTAATTCTGTGCTGAAGGTAAGAATCTTCAGATTCCAGGAGACACCATGGGCAAGGGGTGAACCCACACAGTACTGGGTTTCACTGAGAAACTAGATTTTCACAAATACCGCTGTGGTAGTGGCTTTCAAATGTGTTTCAAAGTTGTGCAGAATGAATTCTTGGGAGCTACATATCACAGTGGGCATTATGCCTGCTTTGGAAATTACTGCTTGATGTATTGCAGAAGAAGGTGGATATTTAAAATGCTGCAAAAAACAGTAAGTTGTACACCAGCTGAAAAATCTGAGAACTTCGCAAAGGGGAGTTTCCATGTAGCATTTCCATGTTCTACACTTAGCTCTTTTAGCAACATCTGGATTGTGTTTCTCATGAAGATTTATTTTTGATGTGGCAGCTAATCATCCAAATAGTGTATTTACTTTCTGACTTAATGAGGTAAATGGAGATGAGCTACATTTGTTGCTAGTTTGGGGGCATTTGTGGGACTTTTAAAAATTGTTTCTTTATATTAAACAATAGTAATAATAACAAACAAAAAAACCCAAATCTGCCACCACCGATAAATAAATAATAATAAATAAACAAAACAGAAGAGGCCGCCAATGATTTTGTGGATTTATGACTGTACTTTGGAATCTTTTTAAGCTTATTCCTGCAGCGGTCTGGATTGTGAAAGGAGAGAGCCTCTTGGAATGAGTTGGGAGCTGCATACTTGGAGCCTCTCCTGGTAGCGATCTCCAGTCTGATGCGTTGTTAAATTCTTCAAAACTTTTTATCTCCTTGATGATGAAAGCTAAACAACCAAAGATAAAAACAGAATACTATGCTATCTTATATGACATTGTAAATGTTCAGAAAAGCCTAAGAAATAAAAATGAAACCGTATTTCAGGTTTCTAAAGATTATATCATGACAAGCCAAGGAAATGCTTGTGTGCTTAACCATGTGCTTAAATCTGTTCCTAGAAAGCAATGTGCACAAACCTGTATTTAAGTGCTCAGCTGAATTGGATCCTAAATCTTGCCAGCTCAATGATCTTAGAAGACTAATGCAGGAGTTAATGCAAGCAGGAAAGATAATAGAGCAAATGTAGCTGAACACATTATAGGAACGTTTCCAGGCACAGCTTTGAGTGTTCTGAGAGTTGGCGGTCTTCAGGATGTGATTCTGCTGTCTGTAATGACAGCAAACATGGTTAATGAATCTGGTTTGTTTGGGGTCCCTCAATCGCTTTTCGGTGAAATTGTTCAAGAAAATAAGAGGACCACATTTTTAACTACTGTCAATCAGAAGAGTTAACGCTAGCTGAAGATCAGCTTGGCATTAATGTAGTTTACTTCTCTTTGTTTTGTTGTTTATTTGACCTCATCCAAGTCACTGTTGTATATAGTGGGATCTTAAGCACAGTGAACCAAATTAAAAATGGCTATTATTTAACAAGGCATAATATTTTCACTTTTTTTCAAACACGAATGGTACCTTTAGGATGTCCAGAATGATAAATGGTAGAGCTTCAGAGATCCTTGAGACTGAAATTAAGAAAGTAAAACTGTCTTTCATTTCTAAACGACTGACAGTTTGAGTGAACTGAAAATAACATTATTGAAGATTGTAAGGGAATATCCTGATTTTTATATTTGCAGATTATTTTAATTTTTAAATCTGTGATGAAACTGATCTTCCTTATTTACCTTAAGGCAATATATCATACATGAACTTTCACAGTCTAACAAGGTAGAACAGATGGTGTTTTATTTTTAAATATATTGCTAGGCACTATTTTGCTTATTTTTACTACTTCCATTGTTGTGGTTTAACCTGGGAAGTAGCTCAGCACCGTGCAGTCATTCACTCAATGCCTCCTCCAAGTAGGATGGGGTAGAGAATGGAAATTAAAAAAAAAAGTAGAACTCGTATATTGAGTTTAAAAGTAATTACTAAGACAGGAGGGAGGAAAAAAGGATTATAGTAATGATAATAATACAAAACTATATATATATATACACATATACAAATTGCTTGTGATGCACAAGCAATTGCTCACCACCAGCCAAATGATGCCCAGCCAGTCCCAGCAGCAGCTGCTTGCCTGGCCCCCACCATTTTTCAGGGTTTTTTTTGCATGATGTCATATGGTATGGAGTATCCCTTTGGCCAGTTCAGGTCAGCTGTCCTGATTCTGTCTCCTCCCAGCTACTTGGGCCCCCTCAGGCCCTTCATTGACAGGACAGTACAAGAAGCTGAGAAACTGAAATGTCCTTGGCTCCCTACAGAACTGCTCAGCAACAACTGAAACATTGGAGTGTTAGCAGCATTGCTTTTCTCCTAAAGTCAAAACAGAGCATCATACCATACACTGAAGGAAAAATCAAGTCCATCCCAGCTGAAACCAGGACAACCATTTTTGAAAAATTTGCCAGTTAAAATGGTGATCATCAAGTACATTTACCTGAATTAGACAGCCATTTTGCATTTGTGCATGATATAATTTATTTCATTGATGCTAAATGGTGGAAAGTGGCTTGGTGAGCACTTTTGTCACCTGCTTCGGTGCCCTTGGATGAATCCTGTCCAGCCTCATAGACATGTGAATATTGAAATGATGTAATAGGTTACTTTCAGTTTCCCACTGGATTATAGCAGCTTTATCTTGCTCCCTGCCACCATTGTCCACCTCAGGGTGGTGGTCAGGTACCTTCAGAAGAATTGGCCTGACTAATAAAGATTAAAGCAAAAAACACATTAAGTACCTCAGCCATTTCCTCATCTTTTGTTGCCATGTTTCCCCTCATATTCCAGAAAAGATGGAAGTTCTCCTTAACCCTCATTATGCTGTTTATTTATAAATAATAACATTTAATTGTCTTTTACTACACTAGCCAAATTGAATTGCAGCTGGTATTGGACCTTAATGTACTGAAAGTTGCATTAAAAATATGGTAAAGGTTGTTAAAAAATGTGAACTTCAGCCTTGACAACAAGGATTTAATAATAAGATGGCTGAAGTACAATTTGGGGGGAAAAAAAGGACTATTACCTCTCTTATATCAGTTTATTTTATTATTCAGTACTGCTGTTTAAGGTGAAACATGGTTCATCTTTCTCATTCGGGCCCCTAGACCCTGTTGTACCCATTTCTGTCTCCCTTCACTTTGTTCTTCCCTGCTCCCCCTTTCCCTGTACACTGCTCCATTGCTTTGCACAGTCCCACACAAAGTGCTGGTATGCCTACAGTTTCTTGATAGCCTATCCATTAGTGTGGCTGACCAGGTTTGTTTCTGGTTATTGACTTTGTTGATGCTAATTGGCCAGGTTTTATGACTCTGTGTGTTTGTCTACCTCTCTTTCCATATTTAACTGAAAAAACAAACGTTTTCACTCTCCACATATCTTTTACCAATTAGTGCTACTGGCTTGATCTTACATGACCTCTCTTCGCATCTATCTGTGTGATTTGTCTTTGTGTGTTGTAGTTTGTGGCTACTTTGACCAAATAACCAAGAAGGAACAGACACACTCTTTCCACATACCCCTTCAAGGATGTCCACCTGAGAGGGAGGAATCTGTATTCAGACTGTTATCAAGTTGAGGATCTAGAGTTCTGTTGTCATACTTTCTAGGAGGAATGCTCTAACAACTGGGTGATGCCTGAGATGTAGGTAGTTGTGGTAAAGACTGTGAATGACTTTGGGGATTCTTGCAGGTGTTTAGAATGTCACTTGAATTGTCGTTAGATTGCTTCGTAGTCTAAGAGGGAAACAGCGAACTGTGTGCTTGGTTCAGGACACTTCTGACCTAGGATATAAGAATATCAATAAATGACTATCCCGGAAAATTTCAGGACAACTGAGGAAGCGTGTAAAGAAGTGTCTGAGCCTGCAAGGACTAGGTGGTACTGAAAAATAAGTAAAACAGCTTATTACGACTAAAATAGCTATTGAATCATGTCAAAATACATATTTCTCTGAGAAATTTCTGCTTCTGGTGCTGTACAGACATACTAAGGAAAGTCTCAATCATAGAAAGCTCACAATGTGTGTAAATGAGAATAGAAAAAGAAAGGGAACACTAAAGAATAAAATGATTACCTTTAAGTCCCACTGTGAATCAGTGACAGATTAAAGAAAAAAGCCGTTTTTTTTTTCCCTGAATGTCAGTCTAATGTCCATTACTTTTATTACATTTACTGTAATTCTACACCTCGTGTTCTTAAAGAATGATTCAGTACAGCATGATATGCAGTAGAGGTTCCCCCTAGCAATATCGAGTCATTTACTTCTTTTGAAAAGTTTTTGAACATGTATTAAGAAGTGATGCTTTAATAGCATAGTTTGGTTTTAAATGTCTTTGTGGCAGGATTTTCTCTAATCTTTTCTGTCAAATCTTGGATTATACCTGACATACTTCATGTAGATTGGCAAAGACAGTCTTGTAATATTGCAGAATCCCTAAGCATTTCTTTACATCTTTTGAACTTCTTCAGGCTAGTTTTTTTAGGTCTTTTGTTCGTGAGTTTTTCTATTGAACATGGAATTCCTTAAGTAATCAAGGGCTTTTGTTTAATGCCTGGGAGTAGTAGGAAAATTCGCATCACTGTGAGTAACGATGAGAATTTCCAGTTACAATTTGTGATTGTCATTACAAAAAAGTCTTGATGTGAAAATTTTGATATTATAACTCATAAAACAGGCAGCTTATTAATAAGTTGTCCTTTATATCCCAATACATAGAATCATAGAATCATAGAATGGTTCAGGTTGGAAGGGACCTTAGAGATCATCTTGTTCCAACCCCACTGCCATGGGCAAGGACACCTCCCACTAGACCAGGTTGCCCAGAGCCCCATCCAGCCTGGCTTTGAATACTTCCAGGGAGGGGGCATCAACGACTTCTCTGGGCAACCTGTTCCAGTGTCTCACCACCCTCAAAGTGAAGAATTTCTTCCTTATATCTAGTCTAAATCTACCCTCTTCCAGTTTATAACCATTACCCCTTGTCCTGTCATTATCTATCCTTGTAAAAAGCCCCTCCCCAGCTTTCCTGTAGGCCCCCTTCAGGTACTGGAAGGCTGCTATCAGGTCCCCCCGCAGCCTTCTCTTCTCCAGGCTGAAGAGTCCTAACTCTCTCAGCCTGTCCTCCTAGGTGTGGTGCTCCAGCCCTCTGATCATCATTGTGGCCCTCCTCTGGACCCGCTCCAACAGCTCCACATCCTTCTTNATGTCACCAACAAAGATGTTAAACAGCACCGGTCCCAGTACCGATCCCTGAGGAGCACCACTCGTCAATGGTCTCCATTCAGACATTGAGCCATTGACTGCCACTCTCTGAGTGCGGCCATCCAGCCAGCTCCTTATCCAGAAAGTGGTTCGTCCATCAAACCCATATTTATCCAGTTTATCAACAAGGATGTCGTGTGGGACAGTGTCAAACGCCTTGCACAAGTCCAGGTAGATGACGTGGGTTGCTCTGCCTTTATCCGCTGTTGCTGTGACTCCATCATAGAAGGCCACTAGGTTTGTCAGGCACAATTTGCCCTTGGTGAAGCCATGTTGGTTGCCGCCAATCACCTCCTCTCGATTTTCCATGTGCCTTAGTAGAGCCTTCAGGAGGATCTGCTCCATGATCTTGCCAGGCACAGAGGTGAGACTGACTGGCCTGTAGTTTCCAGGGCATCCTTGTTTCACTGGAGAGGAATGTGTGGGGTTGGCCATTTCTGTCTCCTGCATTTCCCTCTGAAACTGCAAGGATGTAGGTTATTTATGGCTAATGCAAAAATTTAGAGAATGAAATATTGTTAAACCAGGTATAAATAGCTAGACTGTAAGATCTCACTGACTTATCTAGACTGTGGTAGGCTATCTGCATTTAGAAAAGGAGGAGAATATACTGTGATAGGAAAAAAGTAGCTGTGTACTTGGTTTTTATTTCTTATATGTAATTAACTGTTGGTAAAATTTCATGGAGTTTTCATTATAAAAATATGAAGGAAGAACACAGTCACTTCTCACTTGCTGACTGCAACCCCCATTCCCCTGCACTACTCAGGGGAGGAGTTAGAAGAGTGTGGGTGGAGGGAAGGTGTTTCTAGTTTGCTTTTAGTAATAGGAAATAAATTGCATTGATCTTCCAGTGTTGAGTCTGTTTTGCCTGTGACAGTAGTTGGTGAGCCATCTCCCTCATCCTTATCTCAACCCATGCTTTTTATCATCAGATTTTTCTCCCCCTGGCCTTTTTGAGGAGGGGAAGTGAGAGAGCAGCACAGTGGAGATGAGCTACCCACCACTGGGAAGCTACCACAAACTTCCCTGATTTGTCTAACTACTTCTGTTATCCGTTTATGCTTTTGGTCTTTGCAGCATCCTGTAAGAATGAGATCTTACTATCTATTGTAAGAAAAGAAGATGCTTCTGTTTAATTCAGCTCATGAGAAGGTATACCCTCGTGCCTGTGTTAAAAGTTATGAATACTCTTTCTTGGTTCATCTTTCTTACCCCCTACTGTTCCCCCATTTCTCTTGTCCATACCGAAGATTTCTGGTCTATAATCACTGTGGCAGAGCAAGTCCGTACTGTCTCCTTGCTCTTGCCATCCTCTCCACCTTTTCCAATCCTGTCATTTTCTTCTGGATGTGTGATGATTAGGGCCTCCTAGAGTATTCTTTATATGTAATACTTCGTACCTAATTACTTATGCTGTGGAAGATGTCATTAATTATTTTCTTCTTTTTCACAGTAATAATCCATGTTTGACAGTTGCGAAGAATCTAGTCAGTGCTGTTGGTAAATGACTCACAATGATCCAAGCATTTATTTCTTGAGGAAGGAAAGGAAAGAAAAAAGCAAAGAAGAAGGATTTTTTTACTTTTAAAAAATGTCTGGATCTTGTAGTACACCTATGGATGATGTGGGGTCATTGGGACTTTGTGGTGATATCAACTGATCCTGACAAATTAATGTGGATTTAGGGTAGATGTTACTCTTTGCTATTTTAAGTTTTTGAAGTGTCAGTTCTTAGAAGAAATGGACAGTGAGATGCTGGTCTGACTGAAGTTAAGTTTCAAGTCCAAATCCTATGCAGCACTGGCAAGTGTCTGCCTTTTATGTTACATAGGGTCTGATGTATGAATTAGAAGGCAGCTTGTGCTTTCTATAATGCACTGATAGCAGATGCTTATAGAAATTAAAATTGTTATATCTGGTAAGATTCTGTTTTAGTAAAACTGTTACTTCTGAAGCTGCATGTGTAAATTTTATATGCTTGTTTCTACACATAAAATCTCATATTCTTTTTTTTTACCACTTTATGTTCGTTTACACAGTAGTGTACATTAATGCTTTGTATCAGATGAATCTAATTATCAGGGCACAGCAAGGACCAGCCTCTATGCGCTATGTTTACAGTTCAGTGCTGAGAAGGTGTGGATTGGTTTTTGTTGTTGTTACTGTTTAATTTTTTCCACACAGAGAAAATAGTGATTTTATCATCTTGCAAGCTTCTACATGCATCTCTTAAAAATAAATAAATAAATAAATAAAATTAATCTTACATGAAAAGGTGGGCACTGTGCTCAAAATGTTCCAGATGTAAAAATACACTTCAAAGAAAGTATAAACTACCTTAACTCCTAGAATACATTTAAGCTTGCAGAATTGAAATCTGCCTTAATTTAAAGTTTCTTTTTCTTACTTACATAGTTCAGTGTACCTGTAGGTTTTTAAAAATGACTGTGATCTCACATTGTATTTGTTAAAAGATGCTGCTCATTTCTTTATAGCTTGCTTGAAGAATAAGCCATAATTGGTTCAGGAAAGAAACTATAGGAATGGAAAGTATCTTTTGTTCTTTCAAATTCCAGTTTCTCATCCTATTGTACTGTTTTTATAACTCTGTTCCCCCAGGATAATCTTGTTGCACACAAACGTTTCAAACATCTATATCTGCTGCTTTCAGGTGCTGGGGCTGACGCTGGTGCAGTGGGTACTTCTCTTGGCAACCTACGAGTGGATCATGGGGTGGATGCTAAATGAATAGAGATCTAAAGCAATTGCTCCATGAACTGTCTTTCACCCTTGTATATAGTGCACTAACATGAAACTGTGCAAAAACAGACCAAGTGACATTTGCTTACTACAGTCTGTTCTTGGATATAGGGTGATACGAAATTCAGGGAAAAAGTAAGGACAGCATAATAGCAGATTAATGTCATCCAGAGTGGATACAAGTGAATATCAAGGGAAAATTAAGGACATGAGAGAAAGTAAGCTTATTAATAAATGAGGAGGTGGATTAAATTAATGATTAATGACTCTAAGTGGCCAGTGCCTAAGTGATTTTAAAAAAAATCAGGCTTGTTGGGCAGAGGGGAGGAAAGTCATGAGCAGACAAGAGCAGGCCGGCACACTGGGGCCTACCCCAGGTCTCAGGCGAGACACAGTTGTGCTGTCTGGGGTGAAAAGCAGCCACCGCATCAGATGGCTGAGGTCCACCACCCGGCTTCTGCTTCCTTTCCCTTCATTAGCCACGGCCACACATCCGCTCTGTGGGTTCATAGTGTGAGAGCTGTGCTGACAAGCACAGTGTGCAGCGAGGAGTGATGGCGCTGTGCCGCCATGGCTGCAGCTGTGTGCCTTTGGGGTTGCTCCGGGGGACTGCTGGCACCACCGGTCTCTCCTTATGACCTGGCCCTAAGTGAAGAAAGAGGGGCGAGGGATTTAAAACTGGTTAGACAAAAAGAAATTTGCAAATTGCATAAATATTAAAGGACCCTGTGCATTCATGCAGTTGATGACAACTGTAATTTATGCTGGAAAAAAAAAAAAGAATAGTGAAGGCACTGGAGGATTAAGACAGAAAGCTCAGGTCGCATTGATCTGCAAAAAGAAAAGGGGGCAGGAGGAAAACAAGCCTCATAAATCCTGTCCTGTCAGTCTAAATTAAATCCTCAAGGGTAAGAAAAATAGCCTTGGAAAGAAATAGTAAATTAGAGAAAAGTAGGTGGCTAGTTTAAAAAAGAGCTGTGTGCACTAAGTAGAGTGGTATTATAAGTATGAAATTGCTCTTCTGGAATATTATTACTGTCAATGATTAAAAAGGAAAAGAATAAAGGGGGAAGGTGAGGAGGTATTAGATTATAGTCACTTTCCCTTTCAGACAGCAATTTATGCTATTGGTAATTGTCTTCGACCTTGTAAGCAGTCTTTAATGAAATAACCGGAAGGCAACTCTCAGTCTGTGTTCAGTCAAAGCAGTTCTTTTTCATTCAAGTTAGTTTTGCATTCCTGTATGTATACATACTTATTTCTACATACATTTTATCACTGTATATTTGGAGTCTTCGTCATTTTCTCTCTGCATATGTGTTTATGTATTTTTTCCCTTCAAATATGTCTTAGGCTGTGCAGTTGGAATGGGACAATCAGGCTAATCAAGTACATACATGGTAACAAATAATCTGTTCATTTAGTGAGGAAGAACACCAGATAGGACAAATGGGTTTATGTTAAATCAAGTTTTATTTGACATGTTTAATAATATTTAGCGTTAATGTCTGATAGGATCGAAACAATGCAGCGGGACTGAGGGAGGTTATTTTGGGAAGAAAAAGAAAAAAAAAGAAAAGAAAATCTCCAGCAGCCGAGACTGAGAAATCTGGAAAGCAGAACAGTTTTGTTGGAATTGACATAGGAACTCTATCTCTCCTTCAACATTAACTTCTTTATGTCGTATGGTTTGCTGCTTTAGAAAACCTAAAACCACATTTCATTCTATAATATTTTCATTCATCTTGAAAAATATTTATCTAAATAGGCACCACTTTTCTCGCAAATATTGCTAGAGGATATCTCTTTGCAGACTTGATTGATATTGAGGAGTATTTCTAGGAATGGCAAACATACAGGAAATTCAAGTGTCTCAATTTTCCAGAAATGCTCACAGCGCCAGCCTTTACAAGAATACATTGTTAGTTTTCTAGGGAAGCCAAACACATGAGACACTACAAAAACCGCTAGCTGCAGTACCTAGCCTGTCAGACTCTACAATACAAGTAATAATGTTTTTTCTTTTTCTTTTTTTTTTCCCCTCTATTTTATCCTCAAATAGCAAGATCAGAAATAGAAATTACACTTACTTCGTGGTCAGTAGTTGTTTCCTCCGTAACTGATTCTGTGACTTCCTTCTTTGCTTTCTGTGGGAAATGCTCAGATAACCAGCAGCAGTACACATGCTGATGAAGCTAGCAGTAATACAGGCTTAGCCTCACTTCAGAGTATGACTTGATATACATGCTGTGTAGGCTGTTATAAATACGTATCGAATGACTGAAAAACCTTCAGGCGTTTGGTTATTGTTACCTTTGCTTGATTATCATCAGTGTGCTGTGTCTTGGGCTCAGGGTCATTACCTTAAGATAATATGCACTCACAGTAGTGTAAAAAAAGTAAGCATCAGAAATTAAAATAAGCAGTTTTTGTGTTTAATGCACTTTTTGTATACAAAAATATATTTAAACTACATTAGATAGGTAATTGGCTATTAAAGAAGCACAATGAAGTGTCTTTAGGAGGAATATATAATTTTGTTTCCATACTGAAAATTGATTGTAAACATTCATTTTCCTGTAGAGGAAAAAAAAATGCATAAAACCGAGTGATCTCTGGAAACAGACATCCTGGGATATCAGGTTGAGGAAACGTTTAAGCAAATATTGTGCAAGCAGCAATCTAGCCACTGAGGGGTACTATGAACATCAACACTACTGGGTTAAAATTTTTCCCATGATTATTGCAGTAAGCTGCTGAAATGATTGTCCTATAGAAAGAAGTATATAACGTAGACCAACTATTACATTTAAAAAAAAAAAAAAAGAAGAAGAAGGACAAGGAAAACTCCGTAATAGTAACTCAGAACTCCCTGAGACTGACTCAAAGCACCTATGATAAAACTGAGATGAACAATTTTTTGAGTTTTTGGCATGTGGTTTGGTCACAACCATCACATAAACCATCAGGCCTATCAGGCATAACGATGAGGCTTTAGATGCCAGCTGAGCTACTTATGTATTCATCATACGTCGTGTAACTTCTCAGATTGAATGTGCAGGAAAAACAGCAAATGTAATCTTATCACAAACACTGTGAAAACCACATGACCTAGCAAGAGTTGACTTACTTGCTAGGGTCTTAAATCTCTTGCAGATGTCTTCCCTAAAGAAAGTAAGAGAACTCAGGAGAGGACTCAGCCTGTGGTGCTTATAACCCTAGCTAGCCCTAAAATTTTAGGAGCTTGGTGAAGCAGCATCCTGCCTCATTTTAATCATCACCAGTGAGGGAGCTTGTTACCAAATTAGGTAGAAAGGGTATCATCCTATTTTACCATAGGAAAAGGTAATTCTGGTTTGCTTGTCTTCCACTGATTTAATAGGGAATAGCTTGTTTGACTTTAAAGATGTTATTTTGCATTCATGTAACTGAGACCAGAGTCTGGCCCTTTATCTGTGATTAGTATTTCTTGCATTTCTGCTGCCACTGTTCTCCTTTAGACATGTTTGTACAAACAGCCTGGGCATTTCAAGTGACATGAGAGATAACCAAAGTGCCCATTTTTTGCCTTTTTAAATATTGTATCATCTGATTAAATACACTTTGTCATCAACTGTATAATCAATTTACGAGGAGTCATCTGAACCCACAAAGGATGCTCCAGAATGATCCTAAAAATCATTCTGAATGAAGTTATCTTATGTAACAAATATAGCATTTAGTATATCTAAATATATAGATACACTTACTGGCTGTGAAGATAGTATTTATTTAGAATGAATAGTGTTTAAAATACATATGAAAGTGTCTGTAGCCTTGACATTTTAGTGATATTCCCCTGAATGTAAAATTCATTCCATGTTTTAGCAATGTTTTTCATGCAAATCTAGGTTTCTCCATATCATAACGTACATAGCATGCACATGCTGTATGCATAGACAGAAGGCACATATAACGTACACATTCCATAATGGAAATATTGCTAGTAACGCCTAGTTGGCCAATAAACAAAAAAAAAAAATCTATTTAGGTATAGTATAAAACGACCTTTGAGGTAAATTTTAAGTGAAAAAGATTATCTGTGTTTCATGTTGAAATGCGATATTGAGTAATAGAATAAACTGATATAACAGAGGCAACAGTCTTTTTTTTTTTCCCAAATTGTGCTTCAGTGTTCAGCAACCTTTAGACAATTAAAAATGATTCTATATATTAATGATAATATAAATTAACATAAAAAAGAGGATTAAGGAGGATCTCCATCCTTTCTGGCATATGACAGGAAATAACGGTGACGAAAAATGAGGAGAAGGCTGAAGTACTTAATACCTTTTTTGCCTCAATCTTTCTAAGTCAGGCCAGTTGTTCTCAGGGTATTCAGCCCCCTGAGGTGAAAGACAGTGGCAGGGAGCAAGATGAAGCTCCTGTAATTTGATGGGAAACTATAAGTGGTCTGTTACTTAATTTCAATGTTCACAGGTCTATGGGGCCAGATAGGATTCATCCAAGCTTGCTGAAAGAGCTGCCAGAAGTGCTCACCAGGCCACTTTCAGTAATTTACCAGCAGTCCTGGCAAAATGGGGAGGTCCCAGTTGACTGGAGGTTAGCCAAAGTGATCTCAGTCTACAAGAAGGAAAATCCACAGAACTACAGGCCTGTCACTCTGACCATGGTACCAGGGAAGTTTATGGAGCAGACTATCTTGAATGCCATCATATGGATCATACAGGACAATCGAGTGATCAGATGCAGCCAACATGGGATTTATTAAAGACAGGTCCAGCCTGACTAACCTGATCTATGACAAGATGAAAGGCTGTGGGTGTTGTCGGTCTAGATTTTTGTTAAGTGTTTGACAGCATTTCCCACAGTATTCTTTTGGAGAAACTGGCTGTTCATAGCTTGGACAAGTGTGCAGTTTGGTGGGTGAAGAACAGACTGGATGGAAATCAGTTCAATTGCTGGACAGTCCCCAGTTATCTTCTCCAGAGCTATGTACTGGGCCAGTTCTGTTTAACATTTCTGTCAGTGATCTGAATATGGGGATCAAGTACACCCTCAGTAAGTTTTCAGACAGTACCAAGGTAGGCGGGACCATTAATTGGCTTGAGGGTAGGAAGGCTCTGCAGAGGGATATGGATAGGCTGTATCAATGGGCCAGTTCCAGTCACATGACATTAAGCAAGGCTAAATGCGAAGTGCTGCAGCTGGGTCACAACAACCTGATGCAGCAGTATGGGCTTGGGAAAGAGAAGCTGGAAAGTTGCCCAGCAGAAAAGGAGCTGAGTTTCGGCTGACAGCCAGCTGAACATCAGGCAACAGTAAGCCCAGGTGGCCAAGAAGGCAAATCGCAGCCCAGCTTCTATCAGAAATGGAGTGGCAGCAGATCTAGGGAAGTGGTTGTCCCTCTGTACTCAGCTCTGGTGAGACCGCACTTCAAATATTGTGTTCAGTTTGGGCACCTCAGTACCCAAAGTGATGGGACTTGGTAGGTCAGGTTGATGGTTGGACTTGATGATCTTGAAGGTCTTTTTCAACCTGAATGACTGTATGATTCTATGCTTTTATGATTCTGGTTAACAAACTTAAAAATATCATGAATTTCAAGTAGATACTTGGTCATTTATGTAGTAATTAAGCTCATTTACAGAGCTGTGTAAGTGATGTTTTTTCTAAAATGACCCAGAGAGACAAGCAAAACTCTCATTTATATTATAATTAAGTTTCTGAGCTTATTATAAAGCTGTTAAACCTCCTTAAGTTATTGCAGTTATTTTCTCAGAGCTACTGTATACAAAACAACATGCAGTCAGTTACTCTATTTTATTTTCTGTAATTTACTGGAATTTCAGAGTGAAAAATTGAAGAGTATCTCCTTGGTCATTTTAATTTCTATTTATATGTCTGTTTGCTAAAATATCATCTCAGATTTGGGGTGATAGGACACTACATCATTTTGTTTATAACATTGCAATTAGCATCAAAAGACAATCCTTCAAAAATTCAGTTGTGAAAATTAACGTGAGAAGTTTTATGACTCATTAAAAGATAATGTATTTTCAATATATAACTCTATAACTGTCACCTTCACCTATAAAGATTACTCTGTGGGCAGCAAACCAATTTTATTTGACCTGTTAATTCAAGAAGTAAATAACTCTGAGATTATGCATGACAAATGTGCTGTGTAAATTCTGCAAGATTCCAATTTCTAACAGACATTTTATAAAACATAGAAAAATGTAAGAGATGTATTCTTGCGGTGAAAGATAAACTAGATTATCTTTTCCTTGGTCAAGCACTTGAATCTTTCTATACCTAACACCTACTTAGTTTTTCCTGAGAAAATCTATGTTGGCCAAAGTAACTAGAGTTAACAAACAAACAAACAAAACCCTGCAAGCTAAAGCCCAATTATAAAAATATATCATTTTCTTCCATAAAATCACTTATTTTACATTTTGACTTTTCAGCATAAAGTATAGGTTGTTCCTTTTGCTGCACTGTTTTGGTAGCATCTTGAAAGAGAGCAAGGAAATGCAGGGAGATATTAGTGGACCAAACAGAGCAGTTGTAGTTACATTTGTCAATTTTGTTGCAGCTTTTAATCACAGCGTTCAAATTCTAAATCTGAAACACTGACTGGGTAACATGCAACAGCTTAGAGACAAACATATAGTGAGATGAAAAAAAAGGACTGCAGTTTGAGTATATCCTGGAAAGTCAAACAGCTGAAGTGTGAAGTTAACACTATCTAAACAATAACAGTAAGATACTTCTTCATAAAAAGAGAGCTACCAATTGGACTTGAGAAGTATATTCACATGTAGAAGCAAATAATCTGATCCTGTGTTTGGAATTATACATTGTTTTCATCTTTTAAGCTTCTTATCCTACAGTCAGTTCATACAAAAATGTCCACTGAAGTTAATGACATTGCTTAAGTATTTTTGAGGATTGGGCCACTAATCAGCATTTTTCTACTTTCTCAATCTTGCAGCTTGTGTATAGCTAATTGGTATTTTAACTGAGTCAACAAAAGAATGGTAATACCAATGAATCAAAGGAAATTGTTCTCATTAGAATGTGAAGCTAGAAAAGTACTGCTTTCCAGAACAAATATTGTCCTGAAAAAATATTCTCATTAAAACAAATTGCCCTCTGTGGCATAATAAAATTCATGTACAGAGAAACATCTGGCAGAATCATATAACCTACTGTGGCATTACATTTGGAACGAATTAATTTATTTTATTGTCATAAACTCCTTTCTGGGCTTCTGCACATTTTTTTTCCAGATTTAACTTTATCAATATATTGCTTTGTGTCATTTTCTCAGACTTTATTTTCATCTCCTTTAAAGTCATTTTATTCTGCACTTAACAAACCCTGGAAGGTGGAATGTATTTGGATTACAGAAAGTTCAGACTAAGTTTGTAGATTGTAACTGGTGAGAAGTAGCACATTTCATCTCTAAGTGTTTTACAAACCTTCCAACCTGTGGAGGCACTATGTTGTCCTGGTGTTGAGAAGCAAAAGGAAAAATAATGCTCATGAACATAATCTAGACTTTCTCCCATCTAACTTTCCATGTTCATAATATGAATTATAATACAAAAATTTCAAAATTATAATATACCTTGGAATTAGTAGTCCCCACTCAATCTGTAGTCAATGGAAACAAACAAGGCATATTCCACACTTAGTCTACTGCAACTGCTTTAGATACCATTGTAAAAGAATCTAGAATTGATAGTTGAAATACAAATCTGCACTGAAGATGTGTCGTTATTTCTCTTAATTGCACTGAGAGAGGTATACTTTGAGTATGATAAGGAGACGATTTTGAATTTAACCTTGTGAAATATTCCTGGAAAGCTCATAGATGTGTTGTCACAGTGAACAGTTACTTGCCATTTAAAAATATTTAGTTCCTTGTGGATTTTAAAGATACCAGAACATTTGCTGATGATAGATCTGAAATGTTCTGACAGTAAAATAGAATGTAAATAATGTAGAGTAATATGGATATCAAAGATATAGTAGATTAATCAGTCGAATTTTATGTCTAATCTTCTCTGTGTTTCAGACCTTGGACTGCAATCGTGTGGCTTCTCATTTTAGTAGCGGGGAAGCAGGACAAGTATTGCTTGTCCACCTCTGCTGAACGAGCCATTGGATTTGTGAATTAGACACTGGTTCATGATACTAAGTACTGACAGAAGAAATGCTGTCTATTTAAAAGAAAGAATGATAAGTTAAAATAGAAGAGAGAAATCAGGAAAAAATGCAATTAAAAATAAACTATAAAACCAAACCGAGCAACATGTTTTGGATCCCTCCACCCACCAGTACTCAGGGATGAGAAATGTTAGCTTCATCAGTTAACTGGAAGTGAAGGGTGATTATTTAGAGCGAAAGCACTGCAAGCTAATAGCTTGTCTCCGTAAAAAAAAAATGTTACACTAGTGAAGCCTTTCATACAAGGATAGTATCTACAACATATAAATGAAAATGTTGGTATAACCAGCATAGGTACAAAGGCATTCCTCAACACAAAATGTATGATATCCTTGAATATGTTTCTCAGTCTGCATCTCTTACCTTTTTTCTAGAATAGACAGTTTTAAAACTGAAACCACTGTTCAAAATGTAAGCAATAAAACCCTTAAGATGCACAAAAACTTTTTCTTAATTATATTTTATAAAACTTTGTGTGCTCATCATATTGATGGTGTTTTAGTTTAGTTAAGGAAGTGTTATGTTTCCACTGAGTTTGTGTAGAGCAATATGTGCAGAGGTTGCAGAAGCTGTGCTTACAAAACTATTTTTTGAGACAAAAGGATGGAAATAAAATAACAGTATTGCGTTATATGAAGTAAAACTTCATCTATTGTATTTTCTAACACTCAAAGTAAGATCTGATATCCCACCATTTACCATCTCAATTAAATTGCTCATCTGTTTTCTTTTCACTTATGTTAAAAAACATCCCTTCCATGTGAACAAATCCTAAAGAACCTTGAAAAGTTGCTTGTAATTCAAAAGATATATATAATAAAATATTTCCAGAAAGTAGTAATATATACCCAGATTCTAAATTACTTTTCACCGAATAAGTTCCTTTCATTTGCTGCAGCTAAGAAAGAAGAAAGTAAATGTGTATTTTCTCATAGTTGATGTCTGTCAGGCTGCTCTGGACTCACTCCAGTGAGTGTCATGCAACAACATGAATAAACATGATGTTGATAATATAGCTGTGATACAAGAATTTAAGGGTAAAAGAATCCATTATACTCATATAGTGGAGACATACTTCCAATGATATTGTCATTCAAGGACGTGCCAGTAGATTAAATCGTAAACTATGTCACAGAATCGTAGAATGGCTTGGGTTGGAAAGGAAGTTAACAAGTTACTAAATAAGTTTTTAATCTGACTAGCTAGTTTATACAAACCTTATTCAAATGACTCTTCCTAGGAACCTGAGTAATTTCTCTAAGAACTGTACAGGTGGTGGGGTTTTTTTTGTTTGTTTTTGTTTACTTTTTAATTCATAATAATCTGACCTTTATCATGCCAGTAATCATCCCAGTCCCCATTTGGGAAGACCTGAGGAGTATTTTGAAGTATCTAGAAGTCGTAGAAATACTTTGTTATTGGCATCTTCTAGCATTTGACTTTAGCTGCTTTAGCACATTATGTCAACCAATGTAATTATCAGTGAGTTTGAAGGTAAAAACTGATACTGCTTTTTTCAGTAATTTATTTATTTTAAAACTAATTTTGTCATACTTTCAATATCACTTCTGAAGCACATTCAAGTGTTTGAGACATTTAAAAAGTAAGATAATTTTCTTAATTATTTGTTATATTATGCTTAGGGTTACTATATTTGGTGTATCTTAGCATCAAGAACATGACTGCATGGCAGAGAGATGAGGAAAGGAGAGTACTTATTTAAAGGATATTTCAGTATGAAAAATGCCCTAATGATGTTGCAAATGCTGACTGAAAACAGCATCTGTGCTTTATAATTAGCCTGTTTTAGAAAAATTCTAGAAATATATTTTTTAACTCCAATATATTTCTTTTAAAACTCTTTAGAGTAGTGATTTCAGATGAGAGATACTGTCTTTGTTTTTTAAAGTAACTAATAGAATGTGTGTAGTAAAATGACTGAAATTAATACTGCAGTGGGCTTTCATAAACAATGCTGGTATTTGCTTTTAGCATTTTCAGACAAAAAATAGGTGTAGAACTATTGAAATTTAGCTGTACAGAGTGGTTGCCACCCATTAACTGCCTGCATACACAATTGACTCTGCAAAGCATGGCAGAGCAATACTTCCAAATGACAGTAATAAAGCAAATGACATAATGTTATTAGTTAATGAGAGAAATTTCGATCCAGTATTGTAATAACAAATGCATGAGGGGGCACTGGCAGCTGGTGTTGGAATGCAAAATAGAATAACTTCTGAAGCATGATCTACTTAAAACTATCTCTGGGTTTCTGGGCAATATGCAGAAGTCGTGCTCTTCTCTTAAAGTCTCTTAGGGATTTGTTTACTGGCAATGTGAATCAAAATGAACTGTTTTAACATGACAAAAAGTAGTAGTAAAGCTTTACAAGTCAGCTTCTGTAATATGAATTTTAGGTATCCAGGGCTGAAGACAATGCCTTGTTTGTGCAAGATAGGCACCCATATTTAATCAAGACCTTGGAGCTTCTCATAGGCATGCAATTATAGATTGTATATAGTAATATTTTTAACTTAAGAAAGAAAAGGACTGTTACATCTGTTATATCAGTTTATTCTGTTATTCAGTACTGCCTTTCAAGATGAAATATAGTTCATCTTTTTCATTCAGAATTTATCTCAATAGTAGTTCTGTACTATACATAGATAGATCTTTTTCTTAAAACAGCACTCATTCATTTCAGTCAGAACAGAAGTCTCACCATTCTAAACAATATCGCATATACATTGCATTCGTTGCTTCCCTGACGTGACTCCAGGAGCTGGCACTGAGTTTTGCTTACCCACATCCAGGTATTGCTAGTAGCAGGCACTTGGTCCTTGCATCTTCACATACACATGGGAGAGAGAGTGCAAATACATGGGGAGATAGTTAAGAAAAGGTTTAGTGAAAGAAGATAGGACAGACTGCGGTGATCAGTCACAGGGCTTGGCCAGACAGGTGTACCTACTGGCCTCATTTTACATGCAGCCATTCCTTTTATGCCCTTTTTTATCCCCCTTTATTTTTCCTCCTGCTGCCCTTTCCCCTGGCTTGCAGAGCTCTGCAGTTTCTGCACCCTTCCAGTCTGGGGCCCCTTGGTTCACAGTCTTATCAGTTGCAAAGTCCAGGCTGATCTTCCTGAAAGCAGTGCCTGTAGTTTGATAGCCCAGTTAATGTCACTGAGAGGTTTGTTTCTTGTGATTGTCACCCATGTTAGGAGTTCTCCATCAGATAACCTTGCTGGAATAAACATCCCACATTCTCACATGCTCGTAAATTAATGTGACTGACCAAACTTGGTTCGCATTGCTGCCTCCCTTTCTAATTTTCCCTTGTTGCTTTGGGAAAGGGCCCTTGACCAGGTACCCTTAAAGGAACAGACACTCTCCTGCTGCACACCCTTATATTGATATTATTTTGTTCTTCGTTTCTTAAACTAGTGACTCCATTAGTGTGCATTTCCTGCACATATTCTTCTTGCATTTGAAGTAGTAATTAATTTGCAATCACATTTTTAATACAGTTTCTTTAAGGGAGTTCTTTGTTGATTTTTTCACCATGGGATCTTAATTGTCATTTCTGAGTTTTCTGAAGTCTTTTGTTTTTGTCTTTTATATTTATTTTATTGTTCTTCCCCTTCCCATCCTAAGAATTTAAAAGGCTATGGTTCTATGGTCACTCGCCTAAATTTCTTACCATCTGTCTTCTTTCATAAGGTCTAGATCTTCTTGCTTTCTGTGTTGTGTAACAACTTATAAAATCAATCTGTCCAAAGAAATTGTCGGATATTCTGCATTTCATTATATTCCTTTCCTAAAAGTGTTAAGCTGGTATAAGAGTATTGCTGTCTATTCTGTTTTTCTGGTTTGGCACTAGTGCAATAGTGCCCAGCCTTCTTTTCATTACTGTTATAGAACGTAACAGATAACAACGATCAGTCAATAGTAAAAAACATGATAGTGACATGTAAAAAGCCGTATACTTTGTCTGTTGTTATAATATGAAAGTAGAGATGTAATAATGTTTCAGACAAATTCAGTGGTTTTATATAATCTTAATAGTGGATAGAATTGTTTTGGTATTTAATGTATGAAACATGCTGATCAAGGAATAAATAATCTTAGTAGCACTCTTCTTCTGCAAGTAAATATGTTCTCTTAATGTTGCAAAGGAATAGAAACAGAGGGAATTATAGAATTTGCCCAAGTCTTCTCAGCTAGTCAACCTCTGTTCAGTTTGAGGTTCCTGAAGCTGGGAGCTTCCTGATTCCCAATATTGTTCAGCAATCCAAGTTACCCTGCAGATTATGGTGGAAAATAACTGCTTTACTTTTCTTTCCATAATCTTATTTGTCTCTATCTGGCCCTCAGTGCCCAATCCTGAATACTATATCTTACATTTCAGTCTGTTATCTCAGAACACAGCGTCCCACTATAATTTAATTATATTGCAGTACCGTGGAACAGATTCTGTACAATACTGTATCATAACAGCACATATGATAAGAATATTTACTAGTTTTATGCATTCTGCTCGTATTTCTGTTGCTGAAACATAGTTGGAACATCCTCCTGGTTTTGCTGTAGGTTTGTTTAACCAAGTACTAGTAACTGCTGTTAACACAAATAAGGATCCAATAGATTCAGTATTAGGTTGGATACCTTTTAATAACATAAGTGGTTAAACCTATTCACTCAATAAAATACACAGTTCAAAGTGCCATTTAATAACTCACTATGTTATATGACTGACAAGTGATTTATACACTGTATTTTTACTGCAGAGTAAGGAAAATTGAATTTAAATTGATTTTTTGTTTTAGATTTCAGTACTTGACATCCAGTAAAAATAAGGCTTCTAAGTCTGTAAATAATTACATAAAAGTTAGATTAAAAAGTGAAGTCCAGAGAAGCAATTAAACACTGAACATGGTAGCTAAAAGCTGACTTCCATGGATTTGGGCATCCTTCCCATATTAAGGTCTGACACATAAGTTTTACTGTGATGTGTCCCAGCCAGCCAAGGCTTAATATATCATCAACCTGTAAACTGGCAGAGATTCATGATACCAGTGTGTGAATGGGATTAATGTGTACAGCTGACAACTGTGACTGTCAGACTTTCATGTGATGCCAGGAGGCCATCAAGTCCTGTTGAACAGCAATGTTTTTGGATGACTCATTCACAAACTTATCTCAGATTGACAGTGAAATACAAGAAGCTAGAGAAAATATGCTTGTCTACATCCAGAACTGTACTCTGAAACACTGGCATTTAGCTAATATTCTATAGCTTCTGCAGTTTCTAAATTACTGAAGGTGCTCAAAATTTATGCTGGCATAAATATACAGAATAACCTGATTTCTGATGAATTTTAACCCAACTGTAGTAGCAAATGAAAATTAGAGGTCCCCATACCAAATTTACTTGAATCCTGGATGTCACATTAAAAAAGTATGCAGGATTAGGCTCAGTACAAAATACTGTAGAAGCCTTTGCATTTCTTAGAGGCTCCTGTGGTACTAATAGTCTCGTTTTATGTACTGACTTATTACCAGTGGAGAGAACACAGGAGGTCCAGGTACAGTTGCTTTCTATCTGAAGGAATTTAAGCTATTTCTTTTGTTACTTTTTACTCTTTCAGCATGATAATACAGCCTGAAATTCAAGCAGCTTTGAAAACTTCTCAAACTCTACTATCTGAAATAGATTTCTTTCCTATTTGCTAAATAAAAGAACAATGCTATTGTCACTATTAATCCAAGGAACTGATTTCCCTCAGAGAAGCATTCTTAACACATTATTTGGAAATGCAATTATTTTTCATGTCAACATTTGACCCAGACTAGCTAGCATCCTGTGCTGTTTATCATTCCTAGACAGAATGAGCTAGTAATCACTGAGTTGCAGCAACACACAACATGAATGAGTTTCCTATGTTTGACAGTCAAAGATCAGACCACAATAGAGCACAAAAAAAGATCAAGAGCTGGTAACGTCAATGAACAACAATTTTCTTATCTCTGTGAACCGTATGAGATTTCCAAGCTCGTTCTCCCCTCTGGCCTTTGAGATCAGGGATCAAAAAATGATTACATGATAAAGCAGAAATAGATGGTCCAACCCAGCACTGTCTTGCATCAGTTTTCTTGAAGGAACATAGAAACTGTTACTGGGTAATTTTTCTTCTTGTCTGAAAACCATTATTTGTGGAGCATTAGTGGAACCAGGTTATTTATTCTGTCCTGTGCTGCAAAAGAAGCCACTCTGTGAGATAGATGGATGCTACAACCTTGGCTACACTTACACATTAACAATACAGTATACTGTGTCCAATTTTCTGCTAGTGCACATAGCTAGCTGTCAGAATATCTTTGGGATATTAGCTTTTAAATGATAATCTCCCTCAAGCAAGGTAGAGGTGATGATCAGAAAAGGAAATAGTCTGAGAAATTAGGCAAGCTGCTTTCTCCATCTTCCACTGAAGGTAAAAGCCTCTGCTGGCCAAAATGTTAGTAAAACAGCATATTCTGTGGATTCTTTCTAAGCTCGAAAAATTGGATAGCATCAGTTTATGAAAAGGTTTAATTTCACCTTCAGTATGGTAAGGTACTGTCTAGAAATGTCTGTACAGCCAGCTCAACTTAGTATTCCTGAGCAACTGAAGTGTCGTTATTTAGTTATCAATGGCTCCATACCTTCACTTCACGTCTTGCTCTCCTGGATGTTTTGATTTACTGTGTTCAGTTTTGGGCCCCTCACTACAAGAAAGACATTGAGGCCCTGGAACATGCCCAGAGAAAGGCAACAAAACTGGTGAGGGGTCTAGAGCACAAGTCTTATGAGGAGCAGCTGAGGGAGCTGGGATTGTTTAGTCTGGAGAAGAGGAGGCTCAGAGGAGACCTCATCGCACTCTACAACTTCCTGAAGGGAGGTTGTGGTGAGGAGGGGATCGGCCTCTTCTCCCAGATAACTAATGACAGGACGAGAGGGAATGGCCACAAGTTGTGCCAGGGTAAATTTAGACTGGATATAAGGAAAAATTTTTTCTCTGAAAGAGTGGTCGGGCACTGGAATGGCCTGCCTAGGGAGGTGGTGGAGTCACCGTCCCTGCCGCTGTTCAAGAAGTGTCTGGATGAGGTGCTAAGGGATATGATTTAGTAGCTTAGTGGGTAGTGATGGTGATAGGAGAACGGTTGGACTAGATGATCTTGTAGGTCCTTTCCAACCTAGTGTTTCTATGATTCTATGATTCTATGATCGTGGGCCTTGCTAGTGAAATTAATTGAAGTTTATTTTCTAGGACAGGGAATTTCTGCGTAGCTAGATTTTGTCCCAGCACAGATGAGGAAGTGAACTGGTCATGCAGCCAGACTCAGGAAAAAATAATTCTGGAGTATTAATGCATGTGTAGATACTCAGAACACCTAATTGTAGGTGGATTTTTTAGAACTAAAGATGTAGTTCAGAAAGTCATTTCACATTGGACTTCATGGAAATAATTGCTTGCTGAAGAAAGGTCAGCACAGTACAGTCTTAATGCTGCATTTATTTTTTTTTCAGTTACCTGTTACTAGGGGATGAATCAGAAAAAATTGTATCAGTATGGTATAGTGAATTCCTAAAGAATTTTACGAAAAATGCATTAAAATACATTCTTACCTTGGGGAAAAGATATATTACTAAATTCTTCGATGGGCAATGATTGGTCAATATATCAAGCAATACACTCTCATTAAAGTTAAAAAATAAATATATTACTAGTAAATATAAGGTAAATAATAATTTAATGAGATATCACTGACTTAATTGGATACACTTAATAGGATCTAAGTAAAAGCTTCCTCTGCCCTTTCTTGAATACTATCCGGTGTTTCATGGTTTGACTGAACAAATCAGCAATAGCAGCATACTTCATTTGTACCAGACAAAATCAGAATACCAGCTGGAGGAAATTTTGCCAGTTTTTTTCTCCCTCGTGATTCCTGAGGTTTGGGAGATCTTTGCTGAAGGTAATTAATTTATGTAATGGGTTAGACCTTTTGGGCTCCATCAGGAGTTAGCACATAATCAGGTAGGAGGCAAAATTACGTTTCATAATTGTGTTAGTCATCTGCACTTAAAGGCCCCTGCAAAATTAATTTAACAGCCAAGAGTTCCCAAATAAGGGAGCATCTTACAATGAAATATTTTCCTTTTTTTTCCCCCATCCACTAATTCAAATATAATATCTTTATGGCAACTGAAGACCCAGGAGATAGGTAAACTTGGTATTAAATTTACTTAGCACTAAACCTGATTGAATTTGCAGACTATGAGTGGGATTAATCTTTTCTAATTTTAGCTACCTACAAAGTAGCTAAAGGACTATCTAATCTGTCACCACATTTAGGCTCAGTTCATGAAGAAATGAAAGCAAGTCCAGAGTGCAATTCATTCCATCCTAGGGTGAATGGCTGCCATAATCAAGATGAATTGCTGTTCAAAGGTGTCTGTCTGATTGGGAACGATAGCTTGCACAGTTAAAAAGTCTATTTAATTAACCAGGATTCCTAAATTTGCTTCAGTGATAAAATATGAGGAGGTGTCTTTCTGAACGATGGATGAAATAAAGTCCTGCACCAACAATTAAAAGACTAAGTGAGAACTTTGCATTTTTAAACTGTTCTTGCTTATTGTAAGTTTTGAAAAGAGAAAACCAGTGCACACCAAGAAGCTGAAAGCATTCTGCATACTTGTAAGAGAAAACAGAAGTACAGTATTTATTTTAGTATAGATTTTACCTTTTTTCATTATTCCTCAGAGTCTTTCTTTGTACATGCCGTCTATACAGACATATGACTGTAATAAGCATGTTCACAGCCCTGTATCTGCTCAGTGGAATGGTTTATGTTATGGTGAATTTTTCTACAAAAAATAGTTATGGGTGTCATCTTTTCTCAGGTAAATGGAAGTTTTCTAAGTCCCATTTTTGCAGTTTATTCATGATGGTTCTTGCAATGCTACTTTTTTCCGTGGCTCCTAAATGACCAGTGGTTGTTGTTCAAGCCATACAGAAATTTATGCAGCTGAACTAAACCACAGGGAAAGATATCAAATGAAAAAAAAAATCTTCATGATAGGAAGAAGTCATAGAATTTAAGAATTAGTAGTTTAAATAATGATCTGATTCTAATCTTCATATAATTGGTTTTCATTACTGCTTCAGAAGAGCGCTTCAGTGCTGCTCATTGCACTCATCCTCTGTTCTTCAGCTTTCAGCATGTGACTGGTCATGTACATATTTACCATTAAGGAGTATTAATTTACATTATTTGCCAGCTAGACTGTAAGGGACAAGCCCCAAGTTCATGTGAGTTCAGACAATGCCCTGATAGACAATTAAGCCAAGGGAGGAGCTGGTTGTCCCTTCCCTTCATTTGACTGATGTCTCAGCCACTCCTGGAAGAGTCCAGAACAATACCCAAGAAACAGTCAAATTGCAGGATGAAGCCTGGTGTGACTTCCTTTGAATTGGCTGGTGTCTGCTATCCCAGCCAAGATGTGGCTGGTGTCTGGTGTCTCAACCAGTCCTGGAACTGGAGCCAACTACAACTATCGATAGGGACTAAGGGGGACCATCCTTTCCCCTTTTGCTTTGATACCTTAAGCAGTGGCTAGGAGGGCCTGCTCTTCATTCTGTGCCATGAAAAGCACTCCCATTGGCAGGCCCAATGCTGCATTCAGGACTGGTGATCTCTTTTGATCTCTTTTCCTTTCTCTCTCTCTCTTCTTTCTCTTAAAATTATTAAGTAATGCAAGGCTTTTGATTTCCAATAAAACCACACAGCTTAGGTAGATATAATTGTGGGAGAGTCAGTGCATTTAAGATAACTGTTTTATAGAAATGTCCTATTAAAGTTGATGTTTGTTTCCTCTTATGTTTGGACCTTGAGTGTCAGTCTCACCTTAGTCTGTTAAGACTCTATTAAGGGGAATTTGCAAATATGATTACCCCTCCCTTCCTTCATTGTTGGGACATGACAAGGGAAAAGGAATCCCTTCCAATGCCATTTGCTTGCAGCCAAATGATAGCTTCTGGGGGCGGTTTGCTTCCTAAAGAAGAGTTATCCAACAGCTGTCACTGGTTTGGGGGTTCTTCTTAAACCACTGATAGCAGTACACAGTGTCTTGAGATCAAGATGTATCTCTGTATCTCTGCCATAAATGTCATCTGAGTAAGACCAGCAAATTAAGTGAGGAAAGAAATTTGTTTTCACAACTGAACATTTCTGTAATATTTAATATACACAAACTTGTCATGTAAACTCCTGGTCACAGAAGAGAATAGCAGGGTGCGTCTAAGAGTCTCAAGTGACTGAGAAGTTCCCTGCCTCTTCTTTTCATCGTCATTTTTTGCTTATTTGGAAGTGTATTTCCTGCATACACTGAATAAAAGAAGGCAGTTGGTTGTTTTCTAGAGAGATGATTTTCATGATCACAGAGAAAGCTTTTACATCTTTTGAATACCCTATGTTCAGAGTAACATTCTGTGTTCAAGAGCTGCAATTATCACTCGTCCCTTACGATAAAAGTAGGATGAATTGGCATGCTTTTCTTAGACAAGAAAAATACTATTGGAACTGTAATGAAAGTTTTACTGGATGGTCAAAACAGATGTGCTTTCTCTGTTTTTCATCTTTTTCCCTCTGTTCTTGTTCTCAGTGTACTGTAGTTTGCTGAAGTGTTGCGGTCACAACCATTTTGATACTGCTAGGCTAGTGGCCAACTCAGGAAATAGTGTAATACATAATCTTCTTGTGAAACTGGATTTGACAGGGGATTAAAAGGGTTCTGCTAAACTCATTGGAGAACAGGGCTGCCATTCTTAATGTCTAGTAGAGGACACAACTTTTACTACTTTTCTACCATGTTTCTCCTTGTCCAGGGGTGTCGGATATAAGGGATGGAGAGCTTTCTGGAAAACCCTGGCAGATAGCCAAAACTTACGGTTTCATCCACACTGTGTTTTAGGAGTGGCCCCTGTAGTAGATCTGTCTGTAGAACCACATAGGTTGTCTTGGAAAGAATTAGTAGGGGTGATGTGAAACAAACCTGGGAGTAAGCTATTAGTTACGGGTCCTGTGGTCAAATTATTTCCTTATACCTGTTTCCTGCAGTGGGTTTGTTACCCCTTACTGGTGAGTAGCTTTAGGAGTGTGTTAAATGATGTCAGTGCAGTCTAATTTAATGTTACAAATACATCACCTTTCTTCGTTGTCTTAGAAAATTACATTTTTTTTTAGGCAGAGAGATTCTGCATGTGTCTTTTGCAGATGCTGCCAGTGAGTGATCCTTTTGGAATTCTAGCTTGTTTCTGGATGTTTTAGCATTCAGATGCTGACATTTACGTTATGTATTACACATCTTTTGTAGTGGTGTTCTGGATGAGAGTCATGTTCAGAGGTGAGAGCGAGTAGAAGGGAGACTTTGAAAAACAAGACTATATTTTCATGACACAATTTGCATATGAAGAGTGGTTGAAAGTATGAGAACCTCTGCTTGTTGAGTCACTGATAGTCGAATAGCACTAAAATATATTTGCCTGCAAAGTAAAAATAGTCCCCATTATGTCCTGCACCCTTTTTCATCTTACATTTTGATTATTAACACAGAATCAAAACAGTTTGACAGAGACAAAAAGGATAAAAAACTTTAGTTGATAATTTAATAAATATTTTTCAAAATTGCTTCTTTTACTGGAGGAACAGCATAGAAGGTGTACAAGTGCATATATGTTAAATATGTACATTTAAAAGTGTGACTGTTAAGCCAACATGAAACTCAGTGTGGACTTCATAAAGAAATGGGACATGACTTGCAGCTTACTGACGCATGTTGTTCAGCTTTCTTACAGAATGTGTTTTCTTTAAGAGTTCATTACCATCACAATAAATGCATTCTGTGTTACAGATTGCATTGATGCAGTTGGAATTAGATGAATAAAATAAAATTTTAAAACAGGTCTAGTTACAAGAAGATCTCTGGACAGACAAGTATCTGGAAGAGTTTGATCTGATTTTCTACAGTGGAAATTCAGTTGCAGATACTATAAGTTAATACCTAAGTTGTAAGTGATAATAATGTAGAAGATATAAGTAGATATGTCAATAATACAGAAGTTATATCAAGAAGTTATATCTAACTAAGATAACCAAGCTCTACAAGTGAAATAGCAAAGCTAATGATGATTCACATAATAACAGTAGATTGCTGGGCTTGTCACCCTCAGCAACCTCTGTAGTAAATTCCTAGAGCCACATCTTTTTTGGCATGATTCATCTTCCTATACACATCTAAAATAGGTAAGATGAATCACACCTTAAACATCCCCATTACTTTCTACAGTTGAAAAAAAAAGAGGGTATGGTATTTAGCTGAGGTGATAGCCGAGATGAATCACCACCCTGTGTGCTTATGTGATAGGTGTGATAAGGTGATGTGATCTTTTGCTGCCTTCTTCCTTGTGTGTTTTGGGTTTGACAGTTGTCATTGTTCAGTAAATATCACTGCTTTTATTAGTATTGGCATCCATGCATATCAAAATCATTTATGAACTGAACATTATAAATTGAAAGGCACTGTAATGTGCCTCATTCTTTGTATTGCAGAGATAAAATATGTATTAATAGCTAGCATCACAGTATCCATTACTCAAGGATTATAATTATATAAATCAGATTCTCATGCAGAGTCATTCAAAAATGCAGAATAGCAAAATGTTCTCTTGTGTCCTGCCAGATTCTGCTGGAAATAGTTAACTCTGCTCAAGCTCAAATATCACCGATGTTGATCAGACTTTTAATGGCTGGAGGACCTCTTTGCACAGTTATGAAGCAGCATTGTCAGGATGTAAAGGATTTTCACTTGTCAATATGCGTGCTCTGAAGTACATTAGTAGTTGTCTTTGGATGTGTAGAGGTAGAAAAAGACCTGAAAAGTGCAATTGTTTGTTTTTGTTAAACAGAAAATGGGGCAAATAGAGCACTTCAGACTGTTTAGGTTAATTCCAGGCTGAAATATTTAGAGGCTGAACGAGATATCAAATTGAGAAGTAACAATTAAACTATTTAATGCGGACAAGTTGATGCCAAACTAATATAATTTCCCTGTAGGTCAGGGAACCCAACAGTGGCTATGTGATAACCAGAGATGTTAAGTAGCACTTTAAGTGTTAAGTAATCACCTGACTTTACATATGTTCTCCAAACTAATCACCCTCTTTCACTCTATAATTAGAGGAGAGAAGGAGCATGATTTGTTTTATTTCCATGTGGACACCTAAACTAGGTCAGATGAATCATGCCCATTCCTCTCCACTGGTTAGCTGTGATATAGACATCTACTGTGGAGCATTGGAGATGTCTGCAATCAGGTGGGGAGGATACAATACAAAATACTTAAGTGAAGGAAGAAGCAAATAATTTGTTCACATTGGTGTGAATATATGAGAAGATGTGAAGCAGTGGAATGAATTTCCTGGAGGTTGTGCCCTCCCTGTGCTTTTTTTAAGGATAGGTTAAATAAATATGTTGAAATATAAGAAATGGAGTTGAACCTATCCTGCATTCCAGATACGTACTATAGGGTCTCCTGGCCCTCTGTTTCCTTGTGGTTTCATTATTTAGTGAGAGATATTCCAGCTCTCATAAGCCAGGTTAAAGCTGTAAAGGAAATAGAGAGGTAACCATTCAGTTTTGAGTCATGCAAGAGATGTGTACCCCTTGTCACATTGCATGATGGGGCAGAATCACATTATTGAGTGGAAGTTACAGTGACGTTATAGTTTGGAAGCGACATTCGCAGCAGCTATTTTCTCCAGCTCCTTCCTGGAAATCTTTACATGCCTTAAGAATGTATTAACTGTCGGGGCTGCAGCAGGACTTGCAAAACACTTCTTAGCAGAGCATCTACAAAAAGGGTGAAAGGCTGTGAGCACCTTCGGTGAAGATGGAGAGTAAAATAGATAATGTGCTATTATACTCATGGTCTCTCTAACTGTAAAACATGTAACATTTAAAAAAATATATTTTTGGGAGGTATATTTGAATGGAATTTGGTGAAGGTTAAAAAGCATTAAGATATACAGCTAAAGATAATAATTGTGTGAACCCGTAGTTACATAATTATTCATACTACAGTAGACATTATTGATTTGCGTTTAACATCTGTTCTTGTGTCCGCAGTTCTAATTAAACATTAGTAGTCATTAAAAATCATCTTGCCAACCAACATTACGTGATAATTAATGAGATAGTCTCATGAAAAATCTTGACAGTTATTAAAAAAGAGATTTTTGGTAATAGACTGCATCTTGACCACATGCATGAAGAAATCCAGGTTTTGACTTCTTGTTCATTGGTGCCGTGAGGCCAGCTAACTAGACTGAAAAATGAGCTGGGATTTCTCCTTGGCCAGGACCATTCTACCGAATGCAAGATAAAAGAAATGCAGTAGCTCCCCTAAAAGTATAAGGGGAAGCATCCCTTTGCTTTATTATTATTATTGTTGTTGTTGTTGTTATTTCTGCAGATATGCTCAGTGTAATTCTACTCAGTACTCTTAGCTGACCATATGGGAACATAATTATAAGCAGTATGTAATGTGGGGAGTTGGAGCTAGGTGATCTTTAAGGCCCCTTCCAACCCAAACCATTCCATGGTTCTGCGATGGTATGATTCTATAATGATGTGATTCTATAACTTAGCATGACTAAGTGTGGATTAACCTGTAATATAGGCTGTTGAATTACAGCTGAATTACAAGACTTCGCAACTTTTTGGCCTACTGATAATACTGGATTTTTAATTTATTAGACTATTTGTGATAAGTACTATACATGTTTCAAAAGTAAATACTGAAAATTTAGACCATACATGCTCTCATTTGGCAGCCTGTATAGAGCATTTATCTTTGGGAAGAAAGAGTAAACTGTAGAAAATGAAGTCACTTTTATAACAATGTAATGCCATAGAAACTTGTTTTAAATCAATTTTCTAAGGTGCCTGTATTAGAAGAACACGTCCCCCAAACAATTAATGATGAGAATTTCAGAGCTGGTCTAAAATCAGTGCAAATTCAATGTAATATTTTCCTTGTTTTATTAACATCCAGGAGTAAAAAACAAGATTTTTTTTTCTCTCTTTGCATTGTAATAGTAAATAAGGCGTATGTGAAATTTTGTGTCCTGTTTTAAAGCCAGTGATCTACTGGTCTGATTGTGGTTTCTTTATAATTTAGAATTATTTGTGGCTCTCAGGAACAGAAATGCTAAAGTGAATGAAAGATCCCAATTCTTTAAAAAAAAAAAAAAAAGAAGAAGACCTGATAGTCTGATAGTTATTTTACATCACTTTGTGATCACTTTGTTACATACAGTATTATCAAGAAAAAATGTAAAGTGTGTTTACGTTCTTCTTTTTTCCCTAGTCTTGTGTTTTATTATTTATTAGCCAAACCAGGGAGCTCTTTCAAAAAATTAATGAATTAATATATTGAGAGCCATGATTTTTGATTTAGAAGTGTACAAGTCATATTAATTTCAGCCATAGAAAAATAAAGTTGCGTGTTATCCACAGTAAACATTACAACGTGGTAGTGCTGCAGAAGGTATCCACAGAATATTGTGTAGTGGTTACAGCAAAAATCTCACAAATGGCAGAGATAAGAAGAACGGTGCACCTGTGTGCCTGCAAATTAAAAAAGCTGTTAAAAAAAAGAGTGAGCATTTAATAACAGTAAAAAGAGTTTGTCTTGCTCATCTTGCTTGTATTTAAAAAGTATTTTATATGTATTGGTTTTATACATATTGAAAACTTACCAATTATTTTATATGGCTCAGTAATTAAGATGCTAGATAGATAGTGACGTTAGCCTGGGCCTATAGACTTTAAAAGAAGAAGAAACGCATTTTTAAATCTATGCTATGCTTACAAGATTGAATCAGCATACCTTGATTAGTCATTGAAGTCTCTGAAAGTGTTGTAAATGACATAGATTGCCATTGTAAATGTTCACAGGAGCTGTTCAGTACTGTAAGGAAACATAGGTCTACTTTGCTCTGTTACTCTTCAAGCTGTCTGAGAGCAGACCAAATCTCTAGAATAGTTCTGGCAGTTACAAAGTAGGAAACATGCCAGTAGAGTAATCCCAAGTAACAAATTGTAAAAAAATAAGTCCTAAAATGACAATTAAACAGCATGATGCAGAATTGTAAACGCAAGTGGCTAGGATTATCATATGCTGCCTAGAAAAGCACAAATAGTCAATAAATCATGCAGCTGGTTATTGTACCCATTCATCTGTGGGTTGCTAGGGCACTGGAAATGTAATTCAATCTTGGACATTTGTTATTGTTTAGGCTACATTGCGAGATCTATTGATTATCCATGTATAGCATGATTTATTCTTACGTCTAATATTTGTGCTCTTGGATGGGATATTGCAGCCATGGATTGTAGCAGACATTTTAGATCACATACTTTATCGTTTTTGTCTATGAAAAAGTAATAATAAAAATTTAAAAAGATCATAAAAATATTATTCATGTCATACCAAAGAGATTATTATAACATGATTATTTTACTAACATTACCTCCTTCAGTAAATTTCATCTGGAGCATTGGCACAATTTCTGTTAAAGACTGGATCTATGGTTACAAAAACAGACATTTTCCTAGGAGTCCTAATTGTTCTCAATGTTTTATTATTTTAAACCATTTAAAACAGGAATAAAATTGACTTAATTTTTTCTTTATTATTCTGTCTACTCCGTGTTTTTAAATGAAGGGTTCTTCAGTTAGTGATAATTGGATATCTGGAATTTAGTTCAGTTGTCTAGACACAGCCATCCAGTACAATTTTAATTGCAAAATATTCACATGAAACTATCAGAGGTGACACGGGACCTGCAGGATATCCCTTTTGCTGGGTCTTTATGGTATTTGTCAGGTATAAATGCTTATAGAGAAATTCACTTTATGAGAGAGGCTCATGAATATGTGTCATAATAGTGAAATTGAAGACAAACTGAATGCACTTTCCTCCTCTTTACTGCAGGCAGTCACTACTTTTTTTCTGTACTCACACACGCGTGAGAAAAATGGAAAAGAGAGAGGTAGCAAAATGCTTCCACCTTCTTGAGGGTGATGTGATTTCTAAACTGAGTTAATAGATAACAGAGCAAAAGAGGTAATGACATACTCAATTATAAGCACATATATCATTTTTATTGGAGGAAATAATGCATAGAAAGTTTAAGCAGATTAGTTAAATATGTCTTCTTTGTGATCTTTTCACAAAAACTGAAATTTCAAGCCTTCTGGTGCTGGTGAGTGTTATTTCACAGACCTGAACAGGCTTTTTATTGGAATATAAGACATGTATTCTTATGTATAGATACATATTAAAGATGTGATAGCCCATCTTAGTCATTATATTAAAATTATTCTGCACCTTGTGGTATTCTTTAGCATCAGACTTCACATGGCTTTAATAATTATCTGAAATATTTTGACACTGCTTGACTCTTCTTATTTTTAACATTGTTGTTTAAACAGTATTGACTGTACTGCATGCTTTCTCTCAACCTTATTTCTAAGGGAAGTTCCATTTAAAACACTGAAAAAAATAAATGAGAAGTTGTAAAGGTGTACAGGATACCAGATGTGTCAAGTTCCCTTGAAGACCAGGCTACAGTCCTTCTAATAACATTGGTCCCTTTACACCACTGTATCTCATGACTGCCCTCACTCCCCAATCTATCATTTGTGTCTTCTGTCATATGTTACTTCTGAAGGAAAATTCGTTTTGTTTCAATTCTCACTACAAAAAAGATATTGAGGCACTGGAGCGTGTCCAGAGAAGAGCAACGAAGCTGGTGAGGGGTCTGGTGCACAAATCTCATGAGGAGATGGGATTGTTTAGCCTGGAGAAGAGGAGGCTTGCAAGGGGTCTTACTGCTCTCTACAACTGCCTGAAAGGAGATTGTGGTGAGGCGGGTGTTGGCCTCTTCTCTCGGGTAGCTAGCTATAGGGCTAGAGAGAATAGCCTCAAGTTGTGCCAAGGGAGGTTCAGGTTGGATATAAGGAAAACCTTATTCTCTGAAAGAGTGGTCAGGCACTGAAACAGGCTGACCAAGGAGGTGGTGGAGTCACCATCCCTAGAGGTGTTCAAGATGCATCTAAATGTGATACTAAGGGACATGATTTAGTGATTTAATGGGCAGTGTTGGTGGTAGGTTGATGGTTGGACTAGATGGTCTTAGAGGTCTTTTCCAGCTTTCATGATTCTGTGATTCTATGATTTATACAGAATTTTAATACCAAGATATTAGCTTCCATATTTAATGAGTGAAAGAAACTTACAGCCTGTGGAGATACTGATGCTTAGAAAGCACTTATGCATGTCCCATTAACCATCATATGGTTAAAACCATAGCAATTGCCAAACTAATCAGCATTATTTAAAAGTATGTTCTCATGCATGCTTGATACATCTCCTTCCTTTGAAAGACAAGAAGACAAACTCTTTATCTTTTAAAAGTTAAGTTTCAATGGAATGGAAAAGTTGTCTCAATTGTTTAATGTTACTTTTGCCCATCCATTTAGGATAGTAAGAGAAGTGATTGAAGCAGAACGACTAACAGCATTTCACTTTCCATTGCAAGTTGCAGAATGAGTTGTGGAATGAGAGAGCTATTGTATGCATATATGTAGACAGTAATACTTTGTAGTATTTTGCAGCTTAATAACACAGCTTACAACTGATTTCCTTTTGTAATTGTTTAGACTATGCTTAATGTTTTCTGCCAACAGAACAGATGGATTATTACCATTTTGTAGCCTTACTTGGAAGATTTTTGTCTGAATAGAAAATACAGTTGTCACAGTTTGTGCGTGGTTTATCTCTTCATAAATTCTAAGTCATAGTCTTTGTAAAACTGCTTCCAGGATAAATGAAAGGTAAAACAATCCTTGTGTGATTGTTTTAAGTTCTTACACTAGATTCTGATTTTTTAAACCTTTTTTTAATTACAGAAACCTTTGAAATGCTTATCAAACTGGCTGAGAATTACACAAGCACACTTTTCTGCAATGAATATAGAAATATGGCTGCTGAGGCTGCTATACGTGTTCAGGAGTTTTTCACAGACATTGGACTCTTCATATTTGTAACAGACATTAGCACAGAGGAATTTGTCAACAGATTTTTTGACACTCTGTTCCCAGTGATCTACAATCACATGATTAACCCTGGTCTGACTGATGTTTCACTGGAATATGCAGAGTGCCTCCAAATGTCAAGAAGAGATATCAGACCGTTTGGTAGCATTCCCAAGAAGGTCATAGGACAAATGGGAAGATCTCTGTTACCCAGCCGGTCTTTCTTGCAGGCCCTGAATTTGGGGATTGAAGTGATCAATACAACAGAACATCTGCATTTCTCTAAAGACTGCAGCAGAGCTTTACTGAGAATGCTGTACTGTCCCCATTGCCAAGGGCTGACTTTAACTAAGCCCTGTATGGGCTACTGTCTCAATGTCATCCAAGGCTGCTTAGCCTACATGGCAGAAGTTGACATTCATTGGCAGAGATACATTCAGTCCTTGGAGGAGCTCTCGAGTGCCATGCGTGGGACATACGACATTGAACATGTGCTTCTAAATTTTCATTCACTTGTTAATGATGCTCTCATGCAAGCTCGTGGCAATGGACCAGAATTAACTAAGCAGGTAAGAAGCTGTTAGCCGTGCTTGATGCAAGCACAACGCCAGAAAAAGTAGCACTAAGAACTAATTACTTGCTTGACTGTTTTTGTACAGTGAACACATTGGTATCTGAGTTCAGCTTTATTTAACAATGTATTTGTCCAGCACTATATTTTAATATATTTTAATAATCCACATGAACTTCTTATTACACACAATCTATTCCCAAGCTTGGCATCAAGTAGAGATTCAGCATTTTGATAGCAGTTACGGTAAAGAATTTTCAGAATGAAAGAAATTTCTGTGTGTGTGTGTGTGTTTTTAAACCAGAGTCCTCTGTATTTGAAGTAATGTTGATTTTCTTTTTCCCATGAAACAGCAGCTTTTTCCAAATTTTGCTGAAATTTTGTTGCACAATCAAATGGAAATTTCAATTCCTTCACTTTTTTTTGTTTAGGAGTATACTTTTCTCTGTATTCTTGAATGCAGACTTCATTGATAGTCACATTTCTATGCTCAAATCTGGATTGGGTATCTTGGTATAGGTAGGGGCATTCAGTTTAGAAGACTACATAGTTCCATTTATGCTTGTGCTCCACTAGGGTTTGGCATCAGCTGAGGTGCCAGTAGTACTTCTAGGAGTACCACAACTTTCCTCCTTACTTGATTAGCTGGAACTGAAACAGCATCTGCTAAGCAGCTGGTATGGCCTCTGACAAAAACCGACTTGACCTAGTATAATAAATAGAGAATTCTTCATTTCTTATTGTGGTAAGACCTCAGTCTATTAAAATAGGTTTTTCATCCTGCTTGCAGTCAGTAACTATTAGGGAAATTGTCCTTTTCTAGGAATTTCCCATTTCATCTATATTATACAAGCCAGCTACTTTAGCCAGAATCTTCTGCTGCTGGACTGTATTAAGAGAAACTGTGATTTTTGGTCAGGTTTTTCACTAACATTTTGGCTCAAAAGTGGCTCACTGATGTCTGTGCAGTTCCAAAGCTATGCTTGCCTTTTTGGGATAGTCCGTGTTCCTCTTCAGATTTTTTGTCTTCTACCCTACAGTTTTCAGGAACAAGCTAGGAAAAGCAAGTAAAGACTCAAAGCTTTAAGGGCCTTCTTCTTGCTTCATACTGGATCATTTGGTATGAAAAGAGCTCCCCTCTCAATTTTAGATTTGTATTTTGAATAATGTACCAACATTGCCCCAGGTTTAATGTCTCTTGACACACTTAGTTTTCAACATTGAAGTTTTTGCTCTCCAAAATAGTATATTTAATTCAATTTTAATGAGAAGTTAACTGGATGAAGAGTTCCTAACTCAGTGTTTTGACTTACTAAAAATTTCAGATTGATCCAAAACAAAATACTTTATTTTTATATTCCCGAAAACTTTATGCTTTTCTTCTTCCTTTCCTTCAGTGGACACAGGGAATACTAAATTTTCTTATACACTGATATTTTGTACCAGTGTATTTTTTTGAAGATCAAGTGTTTACTTTTGTTGCAATAAGATTTCATACAGAATCACTTCCAAAACTTAAAAAGTAAAAAATTCGTTTTTCACTCAGTTTGCATCAGATCCATGTATTTAGACTATTGATAAACCCTGTGGCATCTGTCGCTTAATCTCTGTATTACAGTTGTTCAGCCTTTCTCTCTTTGATTTGTAATTCAGTCAGTAAGACTATGAGGAATCGATCCCTTGAAAATGGCAATCTAGTCAGTCAGTACTGAACTGCTGTGTATGGGGTGAGTATAAATCAGATTTGCCCATACATTAGGTATCAAGAGCTGGTTCTGATATAATAAATACAATCTTTAAGCTTTTAGGGAAAGAGGATATGAATTCTGTTGAAATTGACTCATTAATATTTATTTATTTTATCTTCAGAGTGACTCATGAACTGTTGAAAATTTAGATAAACAATTAATGCATCAGTGATCCTGACACAGAAAAGATGATTATGAGCCAGCCAAAAATGTCTTGCTTAGACGTTCAGCAGTCTCTGAAGTTTTAAAGCTACTTTTCATCACAATAACTATTTTTTTTATTTTTAAAGGAGCAGAGAATAAAATTCTCAAAATATGGAAAGTATGGAAATATGCTATGTGCATATGCAAATGTTACTGTAAGAATCAACATCTTATCCTTATCAATAAATGTATTTGTGTAGCTCTTCATCTAATCATATTTATGTTTGTGTAAATTACCACGTGTGAACTATTTTTTGCTGACGTGTATGGTTATCTGTATTTAAATCTAATGTATATTCATACATTAAGTTGATGTATGTGGTGTGGAAAGACCACTAATACCTCCATAACATGATTTTCAGTTACAAAACTCTTTTTTCCAATTTGTTCACTTTTTTGTTTGGGTCAGCAGAGCAGTGCCACAGTGTCTACCGTTGCAATTTCTTTCCATTTGCTCTTCCTGTTTTGCACTCACACCTTTAATTCCGTCCTCCCACAGCTCTGTTGACTGACAAGTAAATGCAGCATCAGCTCATCATCTGTATACCTGGACATTTTTCCATGCTATTCTGCAGAATCTTGTGGATATTTGTGGATTGTGCAACTACTCACGTATTTATGTATGGTCACACACGTATGTTGGCATACATTTGATGGCATTTTTGTTCTGTGCTCCTGAAGCCTACATATGTACATTTATGTACTGTTTATGCTCAGTGTAGTAGCGGGCCCTATGCTTTTTAGTAGGAACTGAAATATAAATGTTATTAGCAGATTTCTGTGCGTACACTCATGCAGATAAAATGTCATAGAAGTTTAGGAGAGCAGCATCATACATGACAAGAACAGTATAAGCTATTCTTTATTAAAGTAATCCAAAAAAGGTGATATTATGTGTTGTTATCCACTAGATAATAGGTAAAAACACCTGTTCCTATAAAGGTGCTTGTAACTCGTTCTGGTGTGAACCAGAACAGGGACCTTGTTCTGGTGTGGATGGATCATACTATGTCTTCTGGTATGCATGGGTTAATGGCAGGGTCCCATGCCATGGAAGGGCAGGTTCCTGTGTCACTTACAGCGTGACTCAATGACAGCTTGAGCAGGCCTCACTTAGGTTGCCATGTCTTGCTCTGGCACCATCCTCAGCTGTGTTTTTCCACTCCTTTTCCTACATGAATGGTGCCTAGGTAGCTGAAAGTTAAACTGGTGCAGGGAGGAGTCATGGTTTTGTTTAACTGTGTGAGGACTTCTGCTATTATGCATGGGGTAATGCAGCATGGGGACCCACAGGGAGGTGAAATGAGTTTGAGGCAAGAGCTGAAGGAAGAGGGGACAGAAGCAGGAAAGAAAAGGAAGAGCAAAGGCACAAGACTTTATAATTAAAATCTTTCCTCGAAACTAAACTTCGCATGAAATTATCATTCTTGAATCACAAAGGATCAATGTTGTTTGAGGTTAATACTGAATAAAAGAGATGAAAAGAAATATTGATTAGTTTCTCATTGTATATTCTGGACACTTGTGATTTGGGGATCGGGAGGAAAATTAAGTTTGTGACCATGATGTGGAAAGCTGTATATGCATATGAAGATGTGGGAATCAGAAACATAACAGAAAAAAATAAAATTGCATAGACAGATTCTTACATTTCCTTGTTTTGGAAGTGATGAATTTGTGCAGAAGTTTTTTAACATTCTTGTATTTATTTTTGTATGTAATACAGGCCTACAAAAATTCGGAATGGAGTTTTTAAAAGCAGTGTGTCCTCACTGTGTTCTAACCCCTGCGGACTTTAATTGGATAGTTTTCAAAGTAGTTGGTGATAATGAAAATGTCAAATTTCTGGAAGTTTTCTTGTCCTTTTACTGATTTTCGTTTAATCTTGAAAGAAGTTTTGTGTCTTCTAAAAATAAGCATAATTATATTGTATGGAAAGAGACTTCTGTGTTGCTGCTTTTTATTTTTTTTAATGATAAAAACCCTCATTCATACTAGAAAAAAATGCTGTTTTTTGCATCACAGAATGCTTGCAGTAGAAAGAAGTTAATAGACTGGGATATGACAAGAAAGGCCAAAGCCCAACTGGAATTTAAACTGGCAAAGGAGATAAAAGATAGTAAGAAGGGGTTTTTTAAGTATGTCAACAGTAAGAGGAAGCCTAGGGAAAATGTGGATCCTCTGCTAAACAAGGGGGGTGTCCTGACAACAGAGGATGCTGAGAAGGTGGAGATATTGAATGCCTTCTTTGCTTTGGTCTTCACTTCAAAGACTCCCCCTCGGGACTCCCTAACCCTGGAGGTGAGAGACAGAGTCCGGGAAACAGAGGACTTCCGTCTGGTTGAGGAGGGAATGGTCCGGCAGCGTCTGGCTGGGATCAACATGCACAAATCCATGAGCCCTGATGGGATGCATCCGCGTGTGCTGAGGGAGCTGGCGGATGTGATTGCCCAACCGCTCTGCATCATCTTTGACAGGTCTTGGAGAACGGGAGAAGTGCCTGAAGACTGGAGGATAGCCAATGTCACTCCAGTCTTGAAGAAGGGCAAGAAGGAGGATCGAGGAAACTACAGGCCAGTCAGCCTCACCTCAGTCCCTGGAAAGGTGATGGAACAGCTTATTCTGGATGCCATCTCCAAGCAATTGGAAGAGAAGAAGGTTATCAGGAGTAGTCAGCAAGGGTTCACCAAGGGGAAATCATGTTTGACCAACCTGGTAGCCTTCTATGATAACATCACTGGCTGGGTAGATGGGGGGAGAGCAGTGGATGTCATCTACCTTGATTTCAGCAAGGCTTTTGACACTGTCTCCCATGACATCCTGCTAGCAAAGATGAGAAAATGTGGGATAGATGAGTGGACGGTGAGGTGGGTCGAGAACTGGCTGACTGGCCGAGCTCAGAGGGTAGTGATCAGCGGCACAGAGTCCAGCTGGAGGCCTGTAACTAGCGGTGTTCCCCAGGGGTCGGTGCTGGGTCCAGTCTTGTTCAATGTCTTCATCAACGACCTTGATGAGGGGATAGTGTCCACCCTCAGCAAGTTTGCTGATGACACGAAGCTGGGGGGAGTGGCTGACACGCCAGAAGGCTGTGCTGCCATTCAGCAAGACCTGGACAGGCTGGAGAGATGGGCAGAGAGGAACCTGATGAGGTTCAACAAAAGCAAGTGTAGAGTCTTGCACCTGGGGAGGAATAACCGCATGCACCAGTACAGGCTGGGGGATGACCTGCTGGAGAGGAGCTCTACAGAGAGGGACCTGGGGGTCCTGGTAGATGACAGGTTGGCCATGAGCCAGCAGTGTGCCCTGGTGGCTAAGAAGGCCAATGGGATCCTAGGGTGCATTAAAAAGAGTATTGCCAGCAGGTCGAGGGAGGTGATCCTCCCCCTCTACTCTGCCCTGGTCAGGCCTCAGCTGGAGTACTGTATCCAGTTCTGGGCTCCCCTGTATAAGAAAGACAGGGACCTCCTGGAAAGAGTCCAGCGGAGGGCCACGAAGATGATAAAGGGCGTGGAGCATCTCCCTGATGAGGAGAGTCTCAGTAATCTGGGTCTGTTCAGCCTTGAGAAAAGAAGGCTGAGAGGGGACCTGATCCATGTTTATAAATATCTTAGTTGCGGGAGGCAAATGGAGGTGGGGAACCTGTTTTCAGTGGTCAGTGGGGACAGGACAAGGGGCAATGGCCTTAAGCTGGAGCACAGGAAGTTCCTCACCAACATGCGGAAGAACTTCTTCACGGTGCGGGTGACGGAGCACTGGAACAGGCTGCCCAGGGAGGTTGTGGAGTCTCCTTCCCTGGAGATATTCAAGACCTGCCTGGACGCCTACCTGTGCAACCTGCAGTAGGGAACCTGCTTTGGCAGGGGGGTTGGACTCAATGATCTCTTGAGGTCCCTTCCAACCTCTGCAATTCTGTGATTCTGTGACTGTATTTAGAGCTTTGCTTCCTTATTTATTATTTTTGCTTGAAATGACTAGCTGTAAACTCTTGAACAGTCTAAATTGCTGCAAGTGACGTGTTGAATTTCATATTCCTATGATGAGAGATACAAACGTTATCAATGAAATACATTTTTTTTCTGTTCCTGCTAGGATCCATTTTATGTGGCTAATTTTTACTGAAGCTTCCCTAGTGAAAAATCACATAACCTTATTCAATGCCATTCCAGAAAATGAAGTGCCCGTAAAAGTGCATTAAACCATGTAATTCCTGAGATTTAAAAAAGGAATAGGAAGAAGGCAATGAAAAACGTGTTTGATAATCCCAAATACACATAAAACGTATATTTGCCAGCTAGAGTATAATTGCAGTTTTTATTTTTGGGAAGGAGTAAGCTTGACTGTCAACAAAAGACCAGATTAACAATATTTCTAATTGTGGGAACTGCTATAGCTGAATATTTACTAACTTTCATTGTTTGCCAGGTTGAGGCACTTAAAGAGATGCAAGAGATCAGTGTCTTTTGAAGTAGTTATCCTGTGAATCCACTGCTTTAGTATCTAAATCTAATTTATGTACATACATACCTCTAAACATGTCAGTACTATGCCTGCTGCATTTTGGTTGCTTGGAGTGAATTAGTCAATCATGAAATAAGTTCACAACTGACTCAAACATATTAGAAATAATAGTTTCATCACTCTATTTTTAAGAAATCTTAGTATTTGAAAACACTAATTATAAATCTACATAAATCATGAAAGAGATCTGAAATTCATCACTTTAAGTTCTAGCTATCCTAAAGAGCTGCAATCAGCCCACCTGAAAGTTCTATGTCAGATGCCTATAAGAATACACAATGTAGTTTATTAAAAATGATTGTGGAAGTAATCGGAGATACAGTACTTTACCACAAGGGAAATATTAGGTTGCACTTCCAAGCTTTATTTAAAATGTTGATTTTGCTTGAAAAAATGAAGAGTTAACCATCTAATGGAGATTCAGAAAAGAAGAAAAATAATGAGCATTACCATTAAAAATAAAAATTTGGGCAAATACAAGAAAGGAGGAAAAATATAAGCATTTCCCCAGAACAATTCAGTCTGTCTAAATAAGACTGCTATGAATGTCTTCTAATACTATTTCCATGTGTCAGCGCACCTAACAGTGTACAAACAGAAGAGACGCACATTTGTTACCAAATACAGCGACTGTTTCACCAGTAACTTGTCTGATTTTGACTCGTTGCTGGAGAAATCAGTAATTCATCATTCCTTGATTTTGAGGAGTATGTGTTAGAATACTGCTCACCCTTTATCAAAATGGATAAGGGCTTTAACTTTGCTTCATTGGATTGTGTTACTTTGCTTCATAGCCTTAGTTTAATTCAAATGGCTCCTAATTTTGGATTTTGAAATCTTTAAAAGGAAATAATTTGCATTTTCTCTTGCTTCCTCAATCCTCTAATTCCCCTAATTTAAAATAAAATGAGAAATATCATTTGGAAGTGAGGTATTCTAGATTTTGTTATTTGTAAACTAAGTATGTGTAATAAAAATTTTTGTTCAAATGCTTTTATGAAATAGCACAGACTGAAGGTCTAAGCTCTAGTTAAAAAAGAAATAAAACCTATAATCATAAGAATTAATGAAATGAAAATGTAATTTCACAGCCTAATTTCCTGTACATAGTAGAGCAAAACTAGCAATTATTATAAAGTAATCTGATCACATATTGTTTTGCACATTAAGCAGATTACACAGCATTATATAATTTCTGACTGTTCTGGTTTATTATACATATTGTTTACATTTAAATGGCTGGTAAGTTTCTCCATTGCATGCATTTTAGGTGTACTTTATCTGTTTAGAAGTAGGTAAGGTTAGCAAAATATCTGGCTGGCTCTTCCAAATAGCTGACTATTTCTGCCTATGATTCATCTGCTGCTGTGTATTGTAGCACTTGCACAATGCCCATACACAGGCAGTGTCATTATGAGAGAGCTCTCCTATGCTGTAGTAAAAAAAAATAGCAGCCTGCGGCAGAGGTAACTTACCACATTCTCGTCCCAGACTTCCTTCTACACATGCTCCTGCTCCTTTGTCATGACTACTGCTGTTACGTTTGAGGATCACTCACTCTCCCTTCACAGGAGAGCCCCATGACACACAAATCTTCATTTGCACTTGGCCTGGGCAGAAAGGAGAAGTGCTATCTATGCTGGATGCAGAGTTTTGTACCTCAGGATGACCCTGCTCAGCTATCTCTTCACAAACTTCAGTCTTATTCCCACTAGCAGTCAGGGCCTGACAGTGGGGAGACACACTTAACTTTCAGCACATTTCCTTTGGCATTGAATGGCCGAACCACACTGTGTGTTTATGTAAGTGTGTACATATGCCTGTACATATGATGGATTACTTGCTTGCAGTTTCCTTCTGGAAAGGAAGGAACATTTAACTCCAAAGGAGGATTTTCTCTGAAATAGGATGCAGAGAATTAGGGAGAAAGGGAGTGAGCAGGGATGAGGAATGTGGATAGGTGTCCTCAGGAAAGTGTGCAGGTGCCCCAGACTCTGTCAACCTTCTACTCTTTACAGGCATGCATTACAGCAGCAGCAGAGGAGCCAGGGCACTGCCAGATTTCACTGTCAACAACATCCCATAGCTTATCAAGAACACAGTGTACACTACAGGTGGGGTAAGTTGTAGCCTTTTTTAAGCACCTCATTGGTATCAACCAGGGAGAACCTGTTGCTGACAAGGAAATGTCTGTCACTGTAGAGGAGGGCAGGAAGGTGGTAGCTCACGGCAGGAGGTGGGCAGAGTTCCTGCTGCCAGGCCAGAGCATGCTGCTTCCATGGAGGGATGTAGACACTACTGCTTTTCAGACCATAGATAGAGACCACATGTGATCTGACAGATTCAGCAGCTCGGTTATCTTCTTTAGCTCTGTCTTCAGAAATCTTAAGCTATTTCTCTTGGTTTTTGACATTATATGGAAACTACTTTTTCACTTGGCTTTTAACCTTTCTGCTTGTGCTATTACCCTCAAAAGCAGATATCTTCTGTTTATTTTCATGACTTGTTTCCATGGCAAAGTGTGTGATGCTCTTCTCCTGTACATCCAGCGTACCAACTCTTCAGTAGCGTACTGCTGCTGCCAATGCTCTACTACAGATTCTATGCTGTTTGCAAGGGGTGAGGTGACCCCTTCCCTCAGCCCTGGTGAGGCCACACCTGGAGTGTTCTGGACTCTCTAGTGCATGGAGCTACTGGACAGAGTACAGTGAAGGGCTACAAAGATGATTAGATGACTGGGGTATTGCTCCCATGAGGAAATGATGATAGAGCTGGGACTGTGCAACCTCAAGACCAGGATGCTCAGGGGGGATCTTATCAATATCTACAAATAGCTGAAGGGATGGCGCAAAGAGGATGGAGACAGACTCTTTTCAGTGGTGCCCAGTGACAGGACAAGAGTCACTGGGCATAACCTGCAACACATGAGATTCTTTCTGAAAGTCAGAAAACACTTCCTTATGGTCAGGGTGACCGAGCACTGGCACAGATTGCCCAGAGAGGTAGTGAAGTCCTTGGAGATCTTCAAAAGCTTCTGGACATGGTTGTGGGCAAGTGGCTGTAAGTGACCTTGCTTGAGCAGAGATGTTGGGCCAGATGACCTGCGAATGTGCCTTCCAACCGCAACCATTCTGTGATTCTCTGTCATTCTGTGATTCATAGCCTGGAGGTTCTCGAAGGAGTTAGTCACAAGGCTATTATCAACAACGTTCTTTTTTTTCTCAAGAGAAGATGATAAGCTGTGAGAGAAAGAGCCTTGTTTGAGAGATTGCACAGATACAACCTAAATTTGAAGTTAGGGCAAAATTAATTATATTATTCCTCACAACAGAATGTCTAACTGCATTCAACCTTGTATGCTTATAACTGTAAGCAAGTGTATATTCATACTAACAATTTATAAAAGACAGACCCAGAATGAGCTAACATGCCATGTACTTCTTTCATACTTCTTGAAAAAAGAAGGAATAACTGATATATGCAATTTTCAGCAAAGCAGACTTGGGATAAAATTTCGGAGTTCTGCATGAAGCTTTTGGTTTTTGCCTGTGCCATCTTTGTTGAATTCAAATTACTTGATAAATTGATTAATTTAAATTACTTCAGAAGATCAATATAAACTGATTTTTGGAAGGTGCTGAACAGTAATTGAATTTAAAGTCTTCATCTTATATACTTCTGTATTCTAATCTCTTTGTGTTGTAAAAGAAGGTTCGACACCTAACCTAATACACAGGTGAACACCATCACTTTCAGTTTCCCTCCATTCACAGATATGCCTCTAACTGCAGCTGTGAAAAACTTAAGTTCTAATATGATAAAGTATATATAATATTTTTATTCATCATTCATTTTTTGAATGTAACAAGGAGCAAGTGCACTGCAGTCATGACCTCGATCTAATTCAGATTCCTGTAGTGTTATAGTTCACTTCCTCAGTGTTTCAGAGTGGAAAAGATCCTTGCTTCTGACAAAAAGTTTTCTGAGGCTAAACTGGGTGTCAGTTGTGAGAAAAGAGATTGAACAATTCTGAAAACATAGTGAAAATCAACAAAGCAAGATTATGGATTGCTTGTAACTAGTGAAAAGCTTTTTTTTTTTTTTAATTTAAATAATAGGTTTTCTTCCTATGTAACCATTCCGTTTGAAGGCTTTTCCCATCTTTTCTGATTTAATCCATCCTTTTTATTTAAGTAGGTTAGACGTACTGAGGTCTGAAGTCTGTGAACATGGAACAAGAATAAGTATAGTGTTTGGATCTTAAGAAACTAGATGCTGAAGCTAGTGACTTAAGCAGGATCCCAGTTCATCATACTCCATTGCGATCTGTAGAAGGTGGATGCTTTGGAAGAACCAAAGCAGGAACTGGTGCTAAGCACACGCCTACATCTTATGAAGAAATCCAGGAGCTGTCTACACAGACTGAAGTCTGAGCTGTTCCTTTCATTGCATCGTCATGCGCTTGGGCCTTGGCACCAATCTTTTTGGGAAAGAGAGTAAAATTTGTAAAGAAAGTTCCAACTGAAAATGAAAAAAAAACAAACTACCACCACCTATGTGGCGACAGAGGAGTACGTCAACTGATCCAAAGAAGAAAAGTCTCGTATTTGATTTTGAACCTTTATGGTGTTTGGTGTTTTACAAGAAGAATACTCAATCACAGTATTGCCTGCAAAAGAAAGGCCTTTTGCAGGAAACCTATGCTTACTAATTAATTACAAAACAACATACAAAATAATTCACAGTCCACTTCTGCAGGTACTAAGGAAAATAAATGCAAACACAACATGGAAAACTGACACAAATTTTACAGAAACCATTTAAGAAGAAAACAAATTGCAAGAAAAGAAACCCAGATCTCCCCAGTGCCAGGCAACCTGAAAGTGTACTGTGGTAGCCGTTGGCAAACATTTTTACAAAAACTCTGAGGATTATGGAAAATGTTAATATACATATTTATGGTATGGATGTATGAAAAAAAGGGTCCTGGTTACTATGCACAAATAAAGATATAAAGTGGCATTAGAGATTAGTATATTGAAGCATAATGTGTTTTGAAACAACTTTCAGGAGTTGATTTTATGAGATATCATTGACTATATTTTTAGGCGAGTATAAATTAGCTGGAGCATCAAAAATAAAAGTTAAAATCTGAAATTTGGTATGTAGGTTTTTGAAAGTGTTGTGTAAGTTATACTGATCAGTATATCAGTAATACTGATAGCCTAAATGATAGTCAATTTACAAGTCTTTCCCAGCTGTAAAGTGAAATACAGAGGAAACCAAAGTTAAGTTCTAACAGATCTAATGCTCTGTTGTCTAACATAACTAGTTTGAAGATACATCCTTACATTTATTCTTTAAACTTCTGAAATCATCAACAAAGAGTTAGGTATAGCAGACATTAGTTGAGAGACTTTTGTATAAAGTATGAATAGCTAAGTATGTTTATGTAATTTCAATTTATGTTTATGTAATTTCAATTAAAAAAGTCATTCCCAGAGACAGTGCTTGTCCATTTTTCCATTTGTTTTTTCTTGCTTCATGTCTCTTGTTTCTGTAATCTTACTCGACACATTAAATACTAGCACTATAAGTGCCCATGCTGTTTTATAGATTTTGTAACTAAACTCAGTATTTTCCAAATAAGGACAAAATCTGTAAAAAACAGCATGCACATTTATACTGCTACAATATTTAACACAAAAATTGTGATAAGCCTATCCCTCAGCATCTTTGTCAGAATCCCCGTTGTATGCTATTTTCTGTAGAAATCTGCTCAAAATCTATGTCCTTTATATTGTATTTCATTTCCTTATTTTAAGGTTTATGATACACCATCAGATGTGTGACAAACACTTTATGCACCTGTTTTTGTCAAGAACATGGCAGAACATGAAGCCATGAAACCATGTCTATCAAAGAAAGTGGATTGCTGCATTCATTTCTCTGCTTCTCAGTATTTGAGTGTGTGGTGGCACAGCTTTCGATACTTGTTTCAAGGTACATTATTTTCAGTTCCTCTTCTTTCAGACAATTTTCATTTATGGAAGTGAGAGAGGATGTATTTCTTACCTCTGAGAAAATGTTCAAATTCAGTGTCAAGTTAATGTCTCACATCTCTCTGAAAAGCCCCATACTTTTTTCAATCCATTTGTCAAATTGCCCAGGTTCCTCTTATACAACTCCTATTCTGAAGTTACTTGTTTTATTGGGTGTCTGTGCCAAGGTGTTGGTCATGATGGATGCAGAGCTCCTCTGTGAGGTGAGAAAGAGGAGAAGAGCATGAGGAAGAAGCACTGGCATAGAAGAAGCATTATGGACTGGCCACAGCGCCCATTTTCTGGCCTCTGTGCCACTTGCCATAGAAGAGCTGGATGTAAAGTTGAGCCTTGGAAGAAGGGAGCTGAAATGAAGATGTTTTTAATTTTGTCTTTGTTTGTGTTGTGGTTCGACTCAGCAGATAGCTAAGTCCCACACGGTTGTTTGCTCACCCTCTCCCCTCCCAAGTGGGATGGAGGAGAGAATTAAGGAATAAATACGGTAGAACTCGTGGGCTAAGATAAAAGCTATTTACTAAGACAGCAGAGAGAATAAAAGGAATACCAGTATATATATATATATGAAACAATAGATAATACACAAAGCAAGGGACCAACGAACGATACCCAGCCAGCCAGCAGCCCCTCCCTCCGAGCAGCAGACTCCCCTTCTGTAAAAATCACATGATGTCATGTGGTATGGAATAGCTCTTTGGTCAGTTTGGGTCAGCTGCCCTCTGGTCCTGTGTCCTCCCGGTTCCCGGCTCCTTATGCCTTCTAACTGCTTCACTGAGGAACAAAATGTGTCCTTGGCTGTGTTCAACACTGCCAGGTGTTATCAGTTTTGTTTCTGTTCTGGGAACAAAACACAGCTTCATACCAGACACTGTGAGAGAAGTAACTTCTTTTAGAAACTTAGAGTTTGTTACTATCCTACTCTATTTTTAATCAGCTATAAATTAATCTTCCTCAATTTGAGTGTGTTTTGCCAGTGATGGTAATTCATAAGTGATTTCCCTGTCTTTATTTGAAGCTTGGAGCTTCCCATCTTATTTTCTCCCTTTGTCCTGTTGAGGAAAGGGAATGAGAGAGTGGCTGGGTGGGAATCTGCTAGCCAGCCAATGTCAGTCCATGGTTCGTATCAACACAGGTTTTGGCAAGCGACATCAAGCAGTGCAGTTTTTCATATGTATGTTCAGTATAGACTGCCAAGTATTATGGCATGCATTATGCATTCCTGTTTAATGTGCTTGAATCAAATCTACTTCACAACTTGAAATAACTTAGATATTTAGGTTTGCTGCACTTCCTTGTTAAAATTGAGATCTGTTTTGTCAGGAAATAATAGAACCCTTAATATAATTTTTTTTTTTTTGAGGTGGGGGGCGGGGGGCATTTGACAGAAATTTAGGTAAAATTTAGGCAAAATGCACAGATCCTAAATGTCTCTCCTCTAATCATTGACTGCATAGATACTAGGAGGTCTGAAAAAAGGTGGAATTGTTAGGCTGGACTGCTATCATATTCTGAGTTGATGTGGAACACTAGATGTCTAATTCTGTTTTGGCACCATGGCAGGCTGTCTGAATGTGTCTACTGGGAAGCCTAACTGAAGTTGAGGAAGCGTGCTCCAAGGTGCTGAAAATGCTGCGGTCTAGTTCTTTGTATTTGCAGGAAAAGAAAGGAGGCTTTGCCTCCAGAAACGTGCCTTTCCACAATGCAAGTTAGAAGCATGAACAATTGGAAGAAGTGGATTGAGAGCTTTCTGTAGGCTTTTTCATTCTGAAACAGAGTAACAGGGAGCTAATGAGCAGAGCAGACTTCTGGTTCTCAGTTGGCTCTTAAATTAGCTGTTTGTACTGGAAGAGAAAAATAGGAGGGCAAATCCAGAGATTTTGAAGCAAATGGATTTTTTAGATGGATTTAGTATCTTATGTGATATGTACTTGTATGAGTATGTGACCGTCTTGTATACCATAAAGGTCTTCATAGCAAACTGGTTTGTCCAGGTTCAAATAAGAGGGTGAGGAAACACTGAAACACTTCACATACTGACGCTAGAAGGAAAAACATTAATCTTACGATATGTAATCTGCACTAGGAAAAAATACTAGGTTCTCTGAAACGCTAGCTGTTTTAATAGTTGCTTTTTTCTTTTCTTTCCTTTTTTTTTTTTCAAGGAGTTTTTGATTCTTTATTATCATAAAGAGGTGAAGCTCCAATTAGAGCTACACTGAAATAATACTGTAAATGTTACTGTAAATGTGCATGATTTCACTGGCTTACGTACTTTTGTTACAGACCTTATTTTCAAAACTACTCTTTTCTCTACAATTTTGGAACTTGAATTGCCAGCCTTCCACAAAATGTAGGCAGAGGACGCAGATAGGCAGAAATGGTCAACATGTCTTGCTTCCATAAGCTCGTTACTTATTGTAGGTTGTAATACTTTTCACATTCTAAGTGTGCAGCATGCTTGATAAAGGCTGTAGAACCCCATTCTGCTTTTCATTGACAGCCACATACTGAATTTCTTTTGGTGACCCTGCATAGACTCATAGTTAGATTTAATGAACAATTCTGCCAGTATCAGACAAGAAGGCATAGTGTTAGCCCTCTACGTCAGAGCTATACTTGCAGGGCACACAGAAATAAGCAATAACGTATATTTTAACCACTAGAGAGCGCAGATATGCCAGTCTCACTACACACAGGGAGCTGATCTTTGGAAAGTACTCCTGCCAGTTTTGTATAATTGCTTTTCAGAGGAGAACCACAGAGTGTTTTCACTGAACATAAATGAAACACCTTGGCATCCACTGAAGCTGACTTGGATCGGGAGAGCTGGCAGCCACAAGAAGCAGTTTTGTTGAACTGCCTTTGAATAGTTTCAACTGGCAGTGCTGTATTCTGGCTGCAAGATAACTTGGCCGAGAACATTAGGATTTCCCCTAACATTAAGCCGTTAAAAAAAATCATTTCCTTCCCTCTCACCCACATTCAGAAGAAGAAACTTTTTTTACTGCCAGAGTTACTGAGTGTTAGTCCCTCATGAAAGGAGCAGCAGAATTAAAACCATTTATGATTTTGGTAATTAAAAAGGCGAAGATGCAAATTAAAAGTATATTGAGTAACTCATACTTAATGGGCTATTAGATTTTATTTTACAGTCACAATGTGCAGAAGGAAAAAGGAAATCAGAAATAATTGGTGACTGATAAGATGTGGCTCCCAGAATCCAATAGTTTGGACACCAGTCTTTTGCAAACCTCTATCAAAAGTTTCTCATGGTAAAAAAGAACATATTTCGTAGACTTTTAGCATTTTTATCTCTTCCTTGGTCCTTCATCTTGAGTATAGATTTTATTTCCCCCAAAGATGAATGACAATGATGCTGATGGCTGATGGCCCACTAGTGTCAAGCGCAGTGGAATAATTAGTTCAATATCTCCAAGTGGTATTTTTATTTATATATCACTTCACAGAAAAGGATTTTTCTTATTTGCAACATATAATCCTGTCTTTTTTTTTTTTTTTGTGACGAGGCTACCATTGCTCTGCTGGCTTTCATATTTACTCACTTTGCATTGATCTTTGTTGTAACTCATCTGGTTGGGTGTGGGACAATCTATTAAATTTGAGAAGATTGCTTTGAATTGGATTAGCTCTTTCGTGAGCTTGGAACTACTTCCAACTCTCTCACTTAAAAAATTTGTAAATACACTTTCTTATGTAGCAGCTGAGTGATAAAATTGGTTTGGAATTATGATTATTTGGCAAGCCAATTTAAACTTTGCAGGTGATTATAAATTGAGTGTTTAATGAATTGTGCAAGCATCATTCTAAGTATCAGCTTTACTCTGTCATTCTGTAATCCTCTGGGTTTTGGACTTCTCTCTTAAGTTCTGTAAAATGATGAAACCTGTGTGTGAAATGTTTAAAACTTTAAGTTGTCACTGTAACTCTACAAAGTTCTGGATTTCTAAGATGTCCAGCCAAGAATCCCAAGGCTACAGTATAGAAAGAGACAGTCACAGATAAAGAGGAAACATTTACAAAGAAAACAGTACGGCATTTCTCCATGATCTACCCATGTTGCAAATACTAGTGATACTCCACTGCTCATTCCTAAGACAATCTCATTAATGTCTTGTTCCTATTCTGAATAAAAAGCATCCTATTTTAATAAATGCTTATTCTCCTGGCATTCAGGAACTTGAACTTTGTCTCCTTAGGAAATCCTTTAATCTTTCATAAACCTCTGTGCTCTCTCACATACCAAAATACATTTTTCATTGCAACCTAAGTTTGATGTTCAGGAAGCGTCTGTTATAAGCAGTAAGTGATAATAGCCTACTTCAGTGCTTGGAAGTACTGAAATGTTGGTGCTCCCTCTTGTGGCTTAACCTGAAGGAGAAAAAACAGGTTAAACTAAGTGTGGCTCTATTAAACTAAGTGGATATATTGGCTTCTGCCGCAAGAGCTCAGCTGGAGGTTATTAGAAGTTAAAAGGAGAAACTAATCTGACTTTGAGGAATCTTCATTTTTACCTGCTTAGACGATCAGAAAGTGCCAGACCTCAGAGGTGCCTGGTAAGGAGAATCCCTCCTTTTCTCTGCAGCGGGCAGCAGCTGGCTGGCAGCAGAAGGTGCAGAACAGAGTGTGATTCATTACCCTATCTTTGCTCCTCTGATTGACACGCAGCCATGTATCTGAAAGTATCGCACATCCATTTGCAAGGTTGAATCTGAATTTGGAAATGTCGTAAACATGTAATGCATGGGTGTCTAATCTTTTGGCTTGCCTGGGCCACATTGCACGATGAGGAATTGTCTTGTGCTGTGCATAAAGTATATAAACGTAGTTAATGTATATAAGTAACAAAACATTTAATTTTTTAATATTTTTTATTAAAACATAAAAAACAACAAAAACAAAATTAGTGGGATATTTGTTTTTCTGAAACTAATGGATCAGTCTGGAAATTGTTGCAGTTCCTAGTGAGTTCTCAAGGTACTCATCAGAGATTTTTGATTAAATTTTACGCTTCCTGTGCTTCGTCCTTGAAAATAGTTGTTCACAAATGTACGAACTGCCAAAAAATAATGATGTGAATAAGGTCATTTGTTTTGATTGTGGAGTGAGGGATGTTTTTCTCTGGTACAACAGGCCTTATAAAAGTCTAGTAACATGATCAGATTTTTGAGTTGTATATCTGATTGGAACTCTATACATTCCATTTGAAGATTTTCAGGTAATATATTTATGTGGACTGGAAATGGAATCACAAATATGCAAAAAATTGATGATTTTTTGTAATCTTGCAACCTTGCGCCAGGGTAAATTTAGACTGGATATAAGGAAAAACTTTTTCTCTGAAAGAGTGGTCAGGCACTGGAATGGCCTGCCTAGGGAGGTGGTGGAGTCACCGTCCCTGGTGCTGTTCAAGAAGCGTCTGGATGAGGTGCTAAGGGATATGATTTAGTAGCTTAGTGGGTAGGGATAGTGATAGGAGAATGGTTGGACTAGATGATCTTGTAGGTCCTTTCCAACCTAGTGTTTCTATGATTCTATGATTCTATTTTCAAATTCCTTTACCAAAATGGAAAGCAAGTCTGCATATTTTTTGCTGTTCACAGAACTGCGTTTAGCCAATATATCAAAATGCATAAAATTATTTGCTGTAACTTTAGTTAGCACCACATGGTACCCTCCTCATGTCCTGGGTTCAGCTCAGACAGTTCCAGTCGCACACAGATGTTTGGTTGTTGCTGAGTGATGGATGTGCACCCGGGGCTGGGCCATGCTGCTTGTAAGGGAAGAGCTGCTGCCTTGATGGGCTGTGCTGGGCCACATGCGGCCTGCAGTCCACAAGTTGGACATGCCTGATGCGATGCATTGTGTTTCTGGATACATATTTTGGCTAGTTTAATTTGTAATCAGTTGCTGGAAACACTTGTGGCATCAAGAATCTGTTTCCCAAAGAAAGTATTCACTTGTGCATTCTTAGGAAACCAATTAAAGCCCACTTAACTGCAATTTTTTTTTTTTTTTTGGTAATGTATTTTCAACCAGTTATTCTGCCATCTTATTGTAGCTTTATTTTAGAGCTATTGGACTTCAGTCCATTTTTTCCATGAGTATTTGAAGGAATTTAACATTAAGGAGTGGTGATAGATAAACTTGAAGGCCCTCTGATTGATAACTGAAACATGCATTAAATAAAAGCACTTTTAAATTTGCACACGGACTACAGCGACACTGATGCCTTACAGTCTGAGAGACTGTCCTAGTGGGAGTGGTACGCCTTGTTCACAGGAAATTCTGGATATATATTTATCAAAAGCTGACAGTGCATTCTAAGCTTACTGAAATAGGCATGAAAAAATTGTCAAATAAAGGGCAGTTTTCAGACTCCTGATTCTGGTTCACTGCTAGAGCTGGGCCTAAGCCCTGGAAGTTTTGCATCCAGAGAAGCATTTTCTTCCTTGTCTCTCTAGATGTATAAATGAGAACAAGTGAAAGCAGGCTACAGGCACCCTGCACAACTCAAAGATGCTCATCTTTTTGGTGTGTTTCACAGCAGCTTATGATTTATGCTGGAGCAACAAATCTCAGGATTCCCTAGACCTGTTTCTGGCACGGTGGAAGAGTTTAAAGATTATGGCTCTGTTAGTCAATGCCATTTGGCCTTATCTGGTTTGAAGTACACCACAGCACTGTACATTCAGTCTGCTTCAGTAATTGGGCTGCCAGCCATCTGGCTGGCCTGGAGTTGGTATGCATTCCTGTGGTCTGGGAGCTAGACTGCTTCTGCTACCTGCCCTAGCGTACTTGCAGCACCTTCATGTGTCCCAACACTGTACACACAAACCTCATGGGACAGCACAGCACTTTGGTCTGTACCATGTCAGTACTGTGTCTCTGGCACTGGTGAATACCAGGCCCATGTTGAAGTGTGTTAGCAGCTTAGGTTATTTTGATCAGATCGGCTCCGTTCACCTTTTTTCTCTTGTAATGGCTTTTCTTTCCTTGTGCATGTGGATGCAATGGGAAGAGGTATTTCTGTTAGTGTCTGAGTGTGTTCATCTATAGATGTATATACACACATAAATGCACTCATACATACATACTTGTGTGCTTTTGTATTTACCCACACACACTTTTTTTCTTAGTCCTCTTTCATGTTCATAGGCAATGTGAAGTCCAAATTTACCTATTTGGCACCTCTATCTTCTGTGGGACTGGGACTGCTTGTGGTTGCTTTCACTCATCAGTCTTCTTGCAGTCAGTCAAATTCCTGTTTGCCACTAATTTTGCATATTCCAGAAAGTTCTCACTGTTGTGTTTTATTATATTGTATTTCACTCCATGCCTTGTCTTTAAGATACTACAGCAGTTCCATTCTCACATCTTTAAAGAGGTGCCACTTTTACTTTCAGCCTTTCGATTAAATGTAGGAGTGATCATTGTATTTCAAAATCGGTAAAAAAAATAAAATAATTTCAGTAGAAATGATGAGATCAGAAAGAACCTTTTTGCAGTGGAAAAAATTCCCAAAGAATGGGATTGATTTGCACTATTGAACATGTGAACTTAGAGGGCAGTGTCCCACTGTTACTGACATGTTGCTCACATCGTTGTTCAGTCCTCTTTAAATGCAGAGGTTTATGATACTCAAGCTTTCTGAACAGTGTGGAACCAGAGATGTTCTGCTGAATTGCACCACACAAAATCAAACTGCCATAAAGTTCATGCATGGCACTAATTGCAATTTAACTGCATGGTTATTACAAGAGCTTTTAATTAACCCAGTCATCATACTGTGGCATACAAATTGTGCATAATAACAGCATGCTGAGTATAATGACAATAGGTTTGTCTGAACTGTGAAAATCAGGAGTTTTATAATTTTCTGAGGTTTCCGTTCAAGCCTTTAAGTATGGTTCAGTATTTTTTAAAGGACATTTGATCAAAGGCAGGGTGGGGTGAAAGAAAACAACTAGTGAATTGCATAGACGTCTGTTATAAAATTTTGTATCAGTTTTTAATTCTAACTGAAATTCAATGAGATTTGTAATTCTCTCTTCAGTAATACTTTAGGGGATTGTTTCAGTCTCTCCTTCCTCAGAGTATTTTCATTCACCTTTGAGAATCGTTTTATACCCTTTTCTAAGTTTTTTTGTTTGAGGCCAAGAAAAACGCTCAGATTGTGGAATTGTTTCAGTGCAACTGGAGGATGATAAGAATACATTCTGATCAGATGTTGCTGCAAAATGATCATTTGTTAGCTCATTAGTGTAGTGAGAGCACTCCGCTTCTCTCAAAGTTATGGATCCAGTCTGTGTCTCTGAAGACTGACAGTAATAGCCCTGGCTGAATTTTTTTACTTGGAAGGTTAATTTTGCAGCCCAGAGGCTCAAAATACTGAAACAGTGTGGTTAATGGATGTTACAGTCCTTCTGAAAACAGTGGAAATGAACTAAGTGGCATTACAGTTGTACCATGCACTCATTCTGGAGACCTAAAGAATGCATCCTCAAAAAAGTAGACATTATTATTATTATTAGACATAATTATTTTAATTTTAGTGTATAATCTGCTCTGTACTGGAAAATAAAAACCTGACATTTTAGTTTTAAAATATTTGGCTCACAGGCATAACAGGCACCTGAAGGCAAGATAGTACTGTATGACCTTTTCATGTGCACAACACCTTACTGAAGACACTATGCCAGTGAGGAAGGCAGAAGTACATTTGGCATCTGTGTACGGTTGGTGGTTTGAATATGACATAAAAATGACAGCCAGCAGCGAACACTTAAAAAAAGACAGATTGATTTCAGCTGGGTGAGCGATAACCAGTGTAATGTGTTTCACACAAAGAAGAAACCAGCACCACGCAAGCCAGCCAGGCACGCAGGCAGTGTTCCCAGGGTTTTAGATAGAAGGGATATGGGAATGCTAACAGACAGTGACATCATCTGAGTACCTGCTTGTACATGCTGAAGTAGCTCACTCTGCAGAAACTATGTCTGAAGGAGTAAGTGGCTTTCTAAAGGTTAGTGAGCTAACTTTCAGCTGTGGGAGATGTTGCTGCCATTAACATAACAGCTCTCTGCAGTATGAGTACTGTGGGTACTTCCTTATGGGAATGGCATAGGTGCTGTCCAAGCACTTTTTACAATTTAAATAATGCTGTTTTCAGAATTTTCCGTAGATGTCTTTTGAAAAAAACAACAAAACAAAATTACTAGTTCTTAAAAAGATATATCAGATAATTACTGGATTTTGACCTTTTTAGATTTATGAAGTTTAATTAAGATTATTTTTTAAGAATGATTTTATATTTTAAACTAAGATTTACTTGTAAACGTATCAGTGAATGCAAATTTCCCAAATTGCACAATACATTTCTTGAGACATTAACTCAAAGAGAATACTCAGAAAGATCATTAGATAGCATTTTGGTCATTAGATAGCGTTTTGAAGTTATATGAAATGAACATTGTCCATACTGCAAGGCACTACAACTGTAAGAAAATCTTTTATTTTTTTTTAATTTGTTCATTTCAGTCAGAGTAAAACATAGTGACATTTTATTTTAAATTCTCTGTGGATTCTCCTGTCTTCCTATTGAAGCAATAGAAATATATACGGACACAGATGTGTTTTTTCCCTTTATTCTCTCTGAAGCTGAATCTCTTTTTCCCTTTCCCTTTCCTTTTCATTTTCCCCTTACCAAAGGACCAGCACTCACTTGCTTAAAATTGAATGTGAAAAGCCACTTTTTGGAGTTTCTCCTTCACTCCCAGGCTCCTACCGTGCAGTCCTTGAGAGTGCATGGACACTAAGGTGACTCTTCCAGACATCCAAGGAGCAAAGTCTTTGCAATATGCACACCTAACCTGTCATGAGACAGATCCTCCTTCACAAACATCTGGATCTGACTCCCAGGTGTTTGTTAAAACCTTATTTTTATTCTTTCAAGACAAAACTTATTAAAGAGTGTATGGCAAACTGGGACTGAAGCAACACAAAACATCAGTTGCATTGTCATAAGATCTAATAACACAGTGTCACTTCAGTGAACAATATGAGCAAAGTAAGACAAGTAAAAGGACAAAATCTTTTTTTTTTTTTTTTGTTTTTGATGAATATGCATTAGATTGGTGTAGAATGGCAGAGTGGATAGACTGCTGCAGAGGCTGGATAAATGTAGCACATACAGGGCACGCTCACACCATCTTCCATGTAAATTCATGCACCTCATTTGGAGGGGATTCAAACTATATATCGGATGCCTAAATTAAGACATGAATCACAGTGAAAAAGGACTTCTCACCTTCAACTTTACACTCACTTTCAATTCACCTCTACTACAAGGACAAGCTGAGAGAGCTGGGGCTCTTCAGCCTGGAGAGGAGAAAGCTCTGGAGAGACCTCACTGCAGCCTTTCAGTATCTAGGGGAGCTAGAAGAAAGAAGGGGACAGACTCTTTAGTAGGGTCTGTGGTGACAGCACAAGAGGAAATCCTTTCAAACCAAGAGTGGAGATTTAGACTGGATAGAAAAAAGAAAGCTTTTATGATAAGGGTGGTGAAGCATTAGAACAGGCTGTGGTGGTGGCCCCATCCCTGGAGACATCCAAAGTCAGGCTGGACGGGGCTCTGAGCAGCCTGGTCTAGCTGTAGATGTCCCTGTTCATTGCAGGGGAATTGGACTAGATGACATTTAAAGGTCCCTTCCAACTCAACAGTTCTATGATTCTGTGAATGCTAGTCCATAGATAGTAGTAATGCTGATTCTTTCTTCTTTTGACTGGCCTAAGCTAATACATTTAACAAGTCTTTCATTTTTACACCTGACTTACACCACCATGAATAACAGCAAAGAAACCCATCAAAACTAGGTATGTTCATTTTATTTTAAATTTTAAAATTATATCTTAACCAACACTATATCTCTTTCTCGGTGTAAAGGTGATCCTTAGGATTGTATTTTACTCTTTAATGTGTCATTGTAAGTTGAAACATAAGATTTATTTTCTTTCTTTTTCTTACATTTGGGGATATAAAATGCAGCAGGAAACAATCATTTCATATGCACCCTTTCCTCTTTCCTGTGACAGCATTTTGAATATTTTTCTACTTCAAAAACTGGGTACCTGTTGTAGATCCCTCTGTCCCTTTTTCTTTTAATAAAGTTGGCTATCTATTGAAACCGAGTTTTAGTAAATCACATGCGGTATTAGTTTCTCAGTAGTGCGTGCACAAAAGATATGTGCTATTTGGTCTGCTCAATATCTTGTCTGACGTGATCCTCAACATGAAGTATCTCTTATTTAATAAATATGTATGACATTAATTATTTTTATTCAGGAAGAATAATGAGCTATGAACATGAATTGATGTCCTCTATAGCACTAAATGCTCAGTATCACATTTTGCAAAGAATAAAATGGGAGTTTATGTGAATTTGTATCTATTGACATCTAGATCAGAAAACGAGACATAAAAATCAGTATTTTCAACATCTATGATCTGAATCATTAAATGTGCAGAAAACGAGACATAAAAATCAGTATTTTCAACATCTATGGTCTGAATCATTAAACGTGCATCTTGAATCGTTAAATTTACATCTTCCAAAGTTGTATTGCAAGTTACCACCATGCTAAGTGTTCACTATATGCTCTGAGTAACTGTGCTGAACGTGCCATAATAATTCATCAACCCTGAAAGAATTCACAGAGTTCAGTGCATATTAAAAATATGATTGGGGTTTATTACTGAAAAATGGAACTACACTGCTGTTCACAACACATCATGGTCTCTGAGGTTACTATTACTGTCTTCATAGCAGTACAGTTTCTTGACAGGAAGAAAAAAGCCACAATCAATAAAATACATGTGGAGACTTGCTTATACACCTTGTATTCTGTCAAAAGGAGTGATTTAATTTGTTCTTCTACAAAATGAAATGAAATGCAGTGTTTACTGCATTCCTTTTGGGCACAGTGTTGACAAGTATGATAATTTATGGTTTTTTTCTTAGCTAATCTTCATGATGTGTGCACAGACTTTCTTTCGTGTTAAAATGGGCTTAAACTGAATTAAGAGATAATATTTTTTTCTTACGTATGTTCTTTACTTCTTAATGGCTGTTTTCCTTTTAGGTGAACAAGGTATGTGGCCCTCCTGTAAGGAAGCCTACACAGACTCAGCTTTGCTCTTTTGATCAAAACAAATATAACCAAGGACTGAAGATGTTCTCAAGAGACAGTGAAGAAACCCTTGCCAACAGAAGAAAGTAAGACGTTAATTTTACAGCCAGAGAGAGAGAATAAAGTAAGCCATTGATTTTTCAACAGAACAGATTATATTCAAAGCAATGGCATGCAGTAACAACTGCAAAGAGTGAAGCATTTCAACGACACAGTCTGCTCTGTTATGTTTTGGAAAGAGTCATTTTATGACTTTATGACTTCATATTTTCTGAAATAATGGACAGAGCATGCTCATCAATAATGAGCAGAGTCATTTGATGTGTTGTAAAGTATTTAAAAGAGTGGATAGCTGCTCAAACATGAACATCAGCTCTATCTTTATGTGTAAATTTTCAAACTACACTAAACTGGCACATCATTGGTATTAGGTATGTCAAGTGTGATTGTCACTTTTATCAGAAGACTTTGTACAAGTTCATCAGGCGAAAAGATTAATGACTTCATTCTTACATACCTTTCTGTTGTGAAAAATGAGATAACTGAGAATTTATGGTTAAGTCTTGAAATTCGTATTTAAGCAAGCCCTGCTGATTGTTTTTCTCTGTTTCTTTTGCCACTGTATAGTGAATTCAGGTGACTGCAAAGACTAAGGTGTTTGATTTATATCTGATTCAAGATTATAGGGCAAAATGTGCCTAACTGCATATAAGATAAGCGTTTAAGCTGCCATTTTATGGGGAAGAGGACTCCATTCAGCTGCCCAAACAACAGCCTGCATTCCTTGCCATTTCAGGGTGCCCTAAGGTATCCCAGCTGATCTTCTGACAAGAAGTAAGCAGATGTCCTGTATGTTTTGCCATATATTCCAGCCTTGTGCAGACATCCTAGATAGCTGAGGGCATCTCAGAGGCCGCCAGATATCTATCTTTAGAGAAATTAATCAAGTCTTTAATGCCTGTAAGGAGTAATTGCACTGTAGGGAGTAAGAATAGTATTACCAGTGAAGCTAAAGGCCCTATTAATATACAAAGTAAAATCAGAAATGTAATTTCTATCACGGTGTCCACTAAGATACAGAGATGGCCTTGTTTTCCTTCAGTTTGCAGTGCAAAAGGAAGCTGAAGTGAGAGAATTGAAAGAAGTAATTGCCTACTCCTGATGTCTGGGGAAGAAAACATGCATCTGAGCTACAAAGGCAGACCCTTCTAGCTAGTGCAAGGACCTTCATGTTCCAAGTAGTGGGAAGAACAAACAAAAGAACAGAATTTGGTTGTGGGAAGGAAAAGAGATGCAAAACAGAAGTTTGCTTTGGCCAGCAAAGAAGTTCATCAGTCAATACCTATTACACATGCACATGTTCACTTTTTTGTGTGTGTGGCTAAGCGATTGATGCTTACCAATTGCTAGCACACTGCAAATATAAAATTGTATTCTAATATCTCACTTCATCCAGAACTGCTCCATGATTGAAAAAAGTGGTGTCTGAGCTGACCTCAGGGGAATCTTAAAGGACATCAGAGGCAGTGAGCAGTACAAAACAATGTTATTTTCTCATGGCTTCCCCCTGTCTGAGATAGTTGTGCAACAGACACTGTACCAAAAAGTTGAGGGGCATAGAGTGAGGAAAAAAAAAGATTCTGAGATCCATTGGCACAGATTTTAGTTTAACAATTCACAGATCATTTCACCTTCATTTGCTACCTCCTGGATCATCTCCTTCCTTATTAGTCACAACCACTTTATATTTCTCTATATATTCCCATGGCAACTTTAACAACTCCTCACAGGGAAGATCAACTTCAGCAAATGCTTGCAGCCTACTTTTAAGGAAGCACAGTTCTCCCAGTCAAATGCCACTTTATTTACCTTTCATATACCTCTGGGAGCAGGTTGCTCCCAGCCACTTTCACAAGATTTATCAGAAAAGAATAGGCTTCTCTTACACGGTGTAGGCTTGATCAGTGACAATCATATTAAGAAAAGCAAATGAACAAAAGGACTCCATTAAATGTGTCACTCTTAAGAGTTCCCCAATTTCTTCATATCCAGCTGCAGATGAAAGTTTACATTTTAAAGTACATGTTGGACTATCTCTGCCTGAACTTTTCCTAAATTATTTTCACCATCAGACAGTTTAAATATCAACGCACTAAGCAGATATTTTCTAGCACTATATGGTACAAGATAAAAAGTAAATTCCAGTTTGCTTTTGAGTCTAAAAATTGTCAGATTAATTCAAAAAATTGCTAAGTGGAACCTTATGTAATAGCATACAGTCTTAAAAATATGTAATGCTTTTTCCTCCAAAACTTAGCTTTCCAGACAGGTTTTAGCAAGGAAAAAAAAAAAAAAAGCCAGATAAACAGACGAGAATATTTGTAGCTTCCACTGACTGTAATTGCACATTTGTGCTCAGCTGCCTATAATTACATGCTGTCTGGTCTAGAAGATGATGATGTGAAAATTCACATTCAAACCATCTGCCCTTCTAACTACTTTGGTCAGACATCTACAGGAGTTGAAATCAGTTATTACTTCTGTATTAACTTCGGCTTTCCCTCAGGGTGTTTGCTAATAAACTAAATAACTGACCTTTCTGTTTGAATGCAGTTTGTCGTAAGATATTATATCAGCTCTATTTATTTCCATTTCTATAAGGAATTGATTGGATGTATGGATTGTACAGAAGAAATTCCAGCTATTTACTATGAGAAGACTCTAATCACTAGTTTTCATACAGAATGTAAACCCAACACACAGTTAAAATCAAAACCAGTCCTGCCTAATGGAAAATGGAGGAAAATTACAAACATATTATGCATGTTAAATGCAGTTTTGGGGATGGAGAAATACAGGTTGCAACTATCGCAGTACAGGTTATAACTATCCGTGGTTGGGAAAGTGTAGATGAATCATATTTGTATATTTAAAACATGTCGTTCATATGAAATTCTGTGATGCATGGTCAAAAATGACTCCAGATTTTCAGAACTGCAGTTTTAGATTTGCTAATGCAATCGGATAGCATTAAATAGGCACAGTGACTCTGAACCACTATGCTTTGTGTAGAATATTACATTTGTGATTATTTACAATCACAACAAAAAAATATGGCTTTTAAAATGTCACTGTGCATAATTACTCATGTTCTACCTGCGTTAATTTTGAGTAAACAATAATTAACAATTTAATTCCTTGTGCCATTTGAGACCTATGTTATTAAATATTGGAAAACATCTAGAACTTCTGTAGCTTTTTTTTTTCCTGTTTTACAACTCCAGACATCACTCAAGAAGATAAAGTGATGTTTGTTGGTTTACAAAGCAACGAGTACAGAATTTGTTGATGCTTTTCTTCGTCTTAGGGTTGTAGATAACTCAGTATGCTGTGATATTCTAAACCAGAATAAATATTTTATTTTTTCGCAGCAGGAATGGGTCTCCCAGGAAGAGATTTTCAATACATAAGCAAATGATTTATAAACATAAATATCACAGTTCAGTTACAGACATACTAACTAAAAAAGTCATTAATTTGTTTTGATTTTAGTATAAAAACTTATCATTAGCTTTGGGCGTCTTGGCAATTACTTAAAATAGCAATACAATTTATAACTTACCAGCACAACATGATAAAATTGATGCCATTTTTCAGACAGTAGTTTAAATACCCACTAAATATTTAATGTCTACATCTTAAACCCGTCCTACCTAAATCTTGAATTGCTCCCTAACTCTAACTCTAACCAATACTCTTTCTAGTGTTTGTAAGACTGTGTAGGGGACTGACTGATAGCACTGAGAAACAGATAACATTAATATGCACCTGTTTTCTTCTTTGCTGTACTTTTTTTTTTGAAATTTTTTGGGGCACATTTCTACAAGTGTAACATTGCAAGCTGTATTAGAACTATGCAAGCAAATTTTAGGGTAGAGGAAAATAATTCCTGTTCCAGAGCATGAATAAATTGTTTTGTTTAATTTTGGCAAATGAGTATCGACTCTGTAAAGTACTGAAATGTATCCAAGAGAATCAAACTTAGATAACCGGAAATTGACAAATTGATTTAAAAAATCGTTGGAACCAAGAGAGAATATTAACACATTCTGTATCTTCTTATAGAAATGTACAACAGCAGTAGTGCTTAATGCTATTGACTGACACTGTCAATTGTTTCTGTGTTCCTCTGTGAAGAGAATTTATCCGCCACCTCCAGCTCTACAGGGCCTTTTATGGTGCCCTGGCTGATCAGCTCTGTGGTAATGAGATGGCAGCTGCTGATGGAATCCCATGTTGGAATGGAGAAGATGTTGTAAGAAGGTGTCTTTTTTACTTACTTTTTGTCTTTTCTTCTGTATTTCTCATTTCTCTAAAATAGCTTCCATGTAGAGTCAAATGCATTGTTTCCCTGAGTATGTGTCAAAAAGAGCTTGAAAAACAAGTCAGTATGGGATTCTTTCTCATGGGCTTCATCTAAAAACAGAAAAAAAAAAACATCTCCCTGTCTTACTGCTCCTCAGACAATTCCCTTTCAAATTTACAGAGCTTAACCATACACTGGTTAGAAAAAGAAGATGGACTGGCATTTACAAAATATAATGTGTTTACAAAGTATACAAAATTTACAAAATATAATAAGATTTTTTTTGAAGATGATCTTTATAAAATGCTTATTTTAATATAGAGTTTGTGGTAGCAAACTAAAGCTATTTCTTCAAAACTTTCTCTTGCTCTGAACAGTTAACCAATCTCTTAATACATGTGGTTTCTCAGGAGAGGGCTAGAAATTAAAACACTAAGATAAAATATTTTAAAGATGAAACACGTATTGTTTTACATATACTCTATCTTGGGAGACATCATTCAGTAACGATGACAAAAGAGGAGAGAAAAATTAACTACTGTGCTTCTGAATGCATATATTTGGAAACAATATGTTTCACAACTTATAGGACACTAAAATTTGTGAATGTCAGATGAATTTTCAGAGAAATGATGTGTGCTTGAAATCCTTGTGATGACGGAGATTGAAATATTAAGAGATTCATTGCAATTATGTTTTATAAAGATCATGCTGTTAATACCAAGGCTTAAGGCTATAAGGTGAGCTAAGGTTGCTTGGATGGGTGTACAGTTTGCAGAACTGGTGAGAACGTACGTTGAATATTGTGTCAAGTTTTAGGTCTCTCACTGCAGGACGGACATTGGGTTTCTCAAGTATGTGAAGAGAAGAGCAATGAAGCTGGTGAAGGGAATGAAAAACAAGACATATGAGGAATGACTGAGGGAATAGGGGTTTCTTCATGAAACACAGCATGATCCCAGTTACAGCATTTTCAGGAAGATTGTGGCAAACTTGAAGAGTATTCTCAACAGCATTAAGAGAGCAATAGGCAATCTGGAAAGCTCAGCTTACAAAAAAGGAGTGAAAGATATGGATTTGTTTAACCTGGAAAATAAAGAGTGATGGGAAAAAAATGTGAGGTACAAACAGGCTGTTTCTAAGAGGAAGAAAAGTGTCTATTATATGTTTCTAGAGAAACATTTCTAGAGAAACAGATAATGTCTAGGACATGTAGCAAACATTTAAAATATAGTAAGATAAAATATTAGGGAGAGTTTTCTAGTGGTGAAGACAATAAGAGATGAAAGAAGACGATTTTGTAGTCTGGCATCTGCCTGCAGGAGGATGTTTAAGAACAGGCGGAAAAAGTACTGAGAAATAACACGGCAAAAGCCGATTTTTCCTTTAGAAATCCAAAGGTGAATTGGATAAACTCATGATATCTCCTTCAGCCTTCTGAATCTGAATCTAGGATTATCTAATTCCTACGTTGTTCAGCTTCTGTTGTCATGATCCCAGGATACTGTGACATTTTAGAAGCAATAACGACCTGAGCAGACATCACTGCTTTTCTTCCGTAAATACTGAAGAAAACTTGAATCTGTGAACTCACTCTTTTCTTCTTTTTTTCCCTCCCTCCTCCCCAACTAGTAGAGTAATAATTTGTGAATTCATCTGTGCAGTGTTCCTGTCCAGTCAGGGAGAAGAAGGGAAAATCTATATTGTACATATTAATTAAATGTAAATGGATTTTATTTGTTTTGACATTCTTTATTTCCCTCTGTTTTTATCTTCTGTTTGAAAACTATGTACGATAGCAAATGATGACTGCAATTTTGGGCCTGACATGGGAAAACAATGCCATAGCCTACAAAATGCTGGTGCAAGTTTAACAGCACCTGAAAAGATTGCTAAGGATTGCTGAGGAGAGGAGGAGGAGAGGAGTAGGAGAGGAGGAGGAG
>WBMW01002015.1:69758-114388 GCA_013396635.1 Penelope pileata
TCCTCTGGACATGCTCCAACAGATCCATGTCTCTCCTGTGTTGAGGACTCCACATCTGCATGCAGTGCTCCAGGTGGGGTCTCACTAGAGCAGAGTAGAGGGGCAGGATCACCTCCCTCGACCTGCTGGCCATGCTTCTTTTGATGCAGCTCAGGATACAGTTGGCTTTCTGGGCTGTGAGGGCACATTGCTGGCTTGTGTCTAGCTTGCCATCCACCGGTATTCTCAAGTCCTTTTCAGCAGGGCTGCGCTTTATGCTTTCGTAAGCCAACTTGTTGATAGTGGGGGTTGCCATGACCCAGGTCAAACCTTATGAGGTTCTCCTGGGTCCACTGCTTGAGCCTGTCTAGGTCTCTTTGGATGGCATCCCATCCCTTAGGTGTGTTGACAGCATCACAGTGTTTGGTGCAATACTAAAGAGCATTGGTCCCAGCATTGACCCCTGAGGGACACCACGCATCACCAATCTCCATCCAGACGCTGAGCCATTGACCACCACTCTCTGGGTATGATCTTGCAACCCGTTCCTCATCCACTGAATGGTCCATCTATCAAATCCATGTCTTTCCAATTTAGAGAGAAGGATGTTGTGGAGGGCTGTGTCAAAGGCCTTACTGGAGTCCAGATAGAGGATGTCAGTGACTCTTCCCTTGTCCATTGATGCAGTTACACCATTGTAGAAGGCCACTAGGTTGGTCAGGCAGGACTTGCCCTTTCCATTGAAAGAAATTCAAATGCCTGAAATCTGAAATATTTTTGTTTTGAACTGCTGCTACTACCCCTTTAGGAATGCTTGGAAGAGAGATCACCAGCATATGACACCTGGGCTGTAATGAAGAATCAGGGCATCTAACCTGTAAGAATATGTGGCTCCAAAGGTCCTCCCTTGAATTCAGGAGAATTTTTTCACTACAGTTTATAAATTTGCATTTGGAAAAGTGCTGGTGTCAGGATATATTCAATATCTAACCAGCAACACACCATTAGTTTAATCAGCAGCACCATTAGTTTTACTACAACCACCATCACCCCAAGATAAACTACCAATAAGTTGGTATTGATCCTATTTTGGTTATAAGAAGTATGAGAGGGTCTCATGACATTTTTTTCTGTATCAACTTAGAAAACAAAAGGTGTTTCTATTTCTGTCGACATGTAATTCAATAATAAAATAGCAATGTTTGTCTCTTTACTGGTTTTCTGGAGTAACTTTTTGTTGTCCTTTATTTTGAGAAACTTCAAATGCTACTTTTTGGTTAGCTTAATGAATTTGGGAATTATATTAAGAATCTGGACTATTCTGGAGAAAGACAAAAAAGTAGAGGAAAGAAGAATAATGAATTGATTGTATAAAAACTGTGCAGTTTATTTAAGAGCTGAAATTCTGATCCCTCTTTCAAGTTGCTTTTAGATGATTGAAGTCTGATATTAAAGGAAAAAATGAAGTGGCATATGATTCCTGTGCTTATATTATTTGTGGTTTTTGTTCTCTATTTTGTCACGAAGCATACACATAAAATCATTCCTGCTTTCATAATGCTAATATCAGTTCTCAATATTTGATTAGATAAGATCCATGACATTTCAGGATAGAATTTATTTTATTATTTAAAAACAGCAAAATATATACTTCTTTTGATGACCTCTAAATAAATGATCTGTTTTTCCCTCTGTTTGCTTGAGTAAATGTATAGTTCTCAATAGTGTTTGTCGTAGAAACATTTGAGTCCTTTGTCATGCACAACAGGGGTTATAATGGAAGGGTTCTAACGCTGGGTGAATTTATTTTTAATAAGTTGGCAGTAATTTACAAAATGTATGGTATTTTAAATGGAAAAGCATGATTTGAGCCATTTTGAATGACTTCAAGCATTTGTAAAGTTGCATAAGGTAGTTGAAAGATAGATGAGAGAAAGAACAGTGACCAAACTCTTAGAATGAGTTTGAGTTCTGGCATCATAATGCCTTTATTCTGGAGTGTATTGTTCTTTCATTTTACACAGCCATAAAAAAATAGATATACTCCAGAATTTATTGTTAGAGATATGATGACTCTTAGAGGTCTTCCTAGGGAGTTCAGGGCCACTTCACCATAGTTTATGACATATGACAATGGAAGCAGAAGATCTGACATCTCATATTTTGTGTAGGTTTGACATTATTACTGAGGAAAGCTCATACAAAATGATTTTCTGCATACTTCAAAAATAAGCCTAATGTAAAATAAATGACTATGAATCACAACAGATTATGCTAGACAGCAGATTTGTGTATTTGTGCCTCACTGAAGTTCTTATAAAAGAAATACAATCTAATTGCATTCAATTTTGATATACAGGATACTTTTCAAATAATATGTTTAGTGATATTTTACAAGACCCCTTGTACTCAATGATGTTCTGAAGCATTTCATGTTTCTAACAGCAAATTATTTATCACCTCTAGCCATGGCAATTTAATACAGCAGCTCTCACTGAATTATTTAAACAATGTTTGAGTTGTGAAAAATCTTTTCAGAGATCCTCTTTCACTGTAGTGTTCACAGTGGTCTTATATAAACACTGCAGTCTGGGCAGGAAACTTCTGAGTACTGATGACTGCACAACTGTTAGTCCCTGCAGCATATGTAGGTTTTCCTTCCCACCTTCATAATGGTATATTGCATCAGCTAAAGGCTTTTCTTTGACAGAACAGTGTCAGATTTTCACTGAGCATCCTGCGCCGACTGAATCTATACTAGTAAAACTTAAGAGTCTGCTGGTGAGATTTTTTTGTTTGTTTGCTTTTACATCTTTACAGCAGGCTTAATTGCTTCTGTTATATTCAAGCAGGCTAATTTTAGAGATCTGGAAATTGTCTGGGAGTCTTGTCTTAATGAGAGAACTACTGTTTCTTCGTATGTGTCTAATTGTGGAAGTTTACAGTAAGTTGTTCTCTATATATAAAGAGCTATTTTGCTTTGCAGTCCTATTTTGGTGGATATTCAGGAAATTATTATGTGTACAGTCTCAATTAATGCCATTTGTGTAATACAGTTGATAAATTGATATTCATATAATTTCATTAATGCATTTCAAAGACTGTCAGTTCACTTTATTTTTTCTAGAAGTATTATTCTTTCCAATTGTATCAAATTCCTCTTACTGCTTTTGTAGTTAAAGGAATCATTATTTCCTCCTTAATGAAGTAGAACTAATCTACCATTCACAACTGTGAGTCTGTGAGCATCTACTTCAAAAAGTGTTGTCTGTTCTCTTTAATAAAAGTTAAGATTTCTTATCTTCCTTAGCAGCTCAGCTTCTTCTTACACTCCTTTAGAATTATATGATGTGAGGCACAAGTTAGCTTATATTCATTAAAGTGAATGTTTTATTCTAACTGTAGCTATTCTGACTCTGCATCCTCAGGGTCTCATTTTAATACGTCTTGCTTTCATATCCTGATGTCTTTAAGAGCTTCTCTGAATCACACATAAGAATGGCAGTAGAAGAAGTAATAAGCCTATTGTATGTAACAGACTAATAAAACTGTGTTTTTGTTTGTTTGTTTGTTTAATGAAATACTTCTGGAAGCTTCAAAGATAGCATGGCAGATACCTAAGATGATTGCTTTCAGTTCACACATCAAAGCAGCGTATTATATTCTACTTAGAGGAGAATAATATGTTATTAGTGCTTCCTGAAATTTTTGCAGAGAAGCTGTTGGAAATAAATAAAAACTGATTTAAAAACTCTAACAAACAAATCCTTTGATAGAATAATGTTTTATTTTCCACTCAAAACTATTATAGATGGGGTCAGTTAACAAGCAGCAGTACCAAATGGAAGAGCAGTACTGAACAGTACAAGGGTTCTGGAGAGCAGCTAGTGGAGAAAGACTTCATAAACCATTATAGTTATTTTTTGAGCAAAATTTTTTTGTGTTTGCAGATTATCACTTTACTTTCCCCAGTTCTTTGAACAGCAATTTGAAGATCAAGGCAACTGGCTCTTGACTGCATATCTAGCGCAGGAGAGATTTGACTATGATCCAAACCAAGGAAAGTTCATTCTGGAGTACTACCCTTCAGTCTTTTGACAGCACAGACTGTATGTACAGCAATCTTTGCAGTAACCATTTAATTTCAAACGCATATTTTTTTAATCTATATAATTAGTTTTTCAAAGGAGAATTTTGTCCAGCCAGTTCCAGAGTTGATAGCTAGCCTGTGCCACCTTTTCTCTACTTTTAATTGCTTAGTAAAGGAATGTATTTGAGGAGCAAAAAAAAGTTTGGTAGAACAGACAGAAGTTGCTTAGACACTTGTGAAAGATTTAAAATAATAATGAAAAAATCAGATCGTGATTCAGTCAATACTGTTGATTCTCTTGTTTTCATATCCTACCCAGTGCCGTGTCCTACGTTATGTTTGTGGACTGGCTCTTTCTGTCCACTGTAAGCACTGGGAATGAGCCAAGATGAGCAGCACAGAGGAGCTGCGTAGCTTACGTAATCTGAATCTTGCCCTCAAGGACATGCAAGTCAGATGGAAAATGTTTGCACCCTAACAGGACAAATGGAAAGAATTCCAAACCTGTGTCATGACTCTTAGACTATGGGTATGGGGCACTTCTACCCTGTGGTTCAGAGATTATGGGTGCTGACACCGTGCACCATCTTTAGGTGCATGTCACCAGTAGATGGCCACTGAAGATAAAAGAAAAGTTTTCTGAACATCAGCTCAGCTCAATGAATTGCTTTTCCCTGCATCCTTCTTTCAGATTCCTCTAGGATTTGAACTCCACTGTACAGAAAAAGCGTAAGAGGCAGATGCTTCAACACTGCTGTTGGAACAGTTTACAGTGATAGATACAGCACATACGATGAGTCAAGCAGATGCTCATGACAGGAAAAACTCTTGTCTCAGCTGTGTACACAAATTGGAGTGGAATACATGAAGAGATCCATATGTAAAAAGATCCTACACTTGTTCAGATGAGCAGTTTTCTGTAAGACTTCCATCAAATTTTAAACTGTTTGGGATTAACATTGCCTCTTTTCCCCTTTCCATAAACAGAAAACAGACCTTGAATATCGAAAAATTAGCCTTTATTATTGTTCTGTATAAGCAAGATTATAATTTCATAGGGAAGGTACAGATTCTTTGTCTAGGGACAGAACAACTCATTTCCTACAAAGTCTCATCTGATAAATAGTGCAATAATGCATCACATTCAGTTGTTCTCATTTATATGTGCATATACAATTGTCCCGAGCTTATGAATTTAAACTTTTTTGAGAGTCATGTAACTTCAACTTCACCTGTCAATCTACAATGAAGAAGTATGCATACATACTTTGTTGTACCATGTTAAAATTGGTATTCCTATTATCTTGAGACATGTTTTCCATCCCCATCATCCTCTCCCCCCCTTCCTCATCAATAAAAATAGACACCTGGACACCAAGAGAACAGTGACAATGATACGTCGTCCTATGGCTCTCTGTTTAAATGAGATGATCACTTTCCTGGAATATTTGGAGATCTTTCTCCAAAATGGATTTCCAACTAATAAACTGGGAAAAATGAATAGGCAATAGTCCTTCACAGCTGCTGGAAATGGTCTTTCTCCAGCTGACTAACAAATGAAGATACTTATTTACAAATCATATAGTTAAATCACAGAATCATTATCCCAAGATAGCAAGGAAGCAAAAGGTATACTGGGGTTCAAAGAAAGGCTAGACAAGTTAATGCAAGAATTTATCAAGGTCTATTGATTAAGCTATGATAGCATTCTGCCTTTTATAAATTTCCAGAAAGCAGGAGACTATACTCAAGGAAGAGGAGGGAGAAAGTATTACATTTTTTCTAAGTTCCTGCTTGCTAACCCTAGAGAGTGGTTGCTGTTGCTAGACTAGAGCTTCCTGAGTGGAGACATTTCTACAACAATTATTTTAACTTCTTGTCCATGATACTGCAGTGAGTATTTCTGAGTCATCTTCATCTTACACAAAGAAAGAAGATACTGATGGACATTCAAATGTATATAAAAGAGCTGTAATCTAACAATCACATCAAGATCTGTGTATGCTGGCTCCACAGAGTTCTACTTTTCAATAGTTAGAACTAGGAATTGAGAGACAGAGGTTATAGCAGAAATGTTTTGAAGTCTTAGGGGCTCCCCCACTGTAATACAATTTTTCTTATTTTCATGCAGCATGAAGACCTCAAACTTTTAGATAATATCCAATTGTTTTTTTCTGGAAAAAAAATCCAGCATGATTTTTTATTCTGTCCTTCTAATCTGAGCTCTTCCTCTCATTTTATTTTTTGGTTTGTCTCATATTTGTATGTCTTTCTCAACCAGTATTTTCCACACCTTTTTTCTCATGACATTCTATATTATTTTCTTTTCTTTGTCATCCATTACAATCTCTTCCTTGTTCTACTTCATTTCCTGATTTTCACCTCTTTAGAGTTACATTAATCATACAACAATGTCAGAATGCCTTTTTATTATGCCCAACTTTGCTCCTGGTATTTAAATATAACTTTAGAAAATAAAGTGAGTTGGATTACAAGTATTTTGGGATGGAGTCCTTGTTCTAAGGAATTCTGAGAGGGGAACTACATTTTAAACAAATCAAACATAGGATTTGGTGTTTTCCCCCCTGTATTTGCATCTTAAATTTTCCTGATATAAATTCAAGTGAATGTTAAAATTCTTCCTTTAAAGACTTAGAGAAAGGTACGCATAATGTATGTGAGAAAACTAAAAAGCAGCATTGGTTTCAAGTATTTTTAATGGCAACTATAGTCCATATTCTATTACACTATTAAGAAAGATCACAAAAATGCTGTTAAAAACTGGGATCTCTTTAGGGCTATGTTAATACTCACTTGAACCCCATCCAATCTGATTAGGTCATAATCGTTCACCTCTGTTCAAAGTTTCGCTTTTTCCGTATGTTCACAGCATTGCCAATTGCAACACCAAGAGAAGCAAAAACTTTAGGGAAGTGTTAACAGTGACTGATTTCTCCTTTTGGTAGTCCTCAGGAGAAAACTTTTTTCTGTTGCTGCATCTTAGGTTGCCACCCAGTGGAGAAGACTGTAAATTCCTTTTGTTGCAGAATCGAAGAGAAGTGGCGAGTGGTTTGCTGCTTATTATGCAGGGAAAAACCTGCAGGTAGCCTTTATTAAATACAGTGCTTGCTTTTGTTGTTTTCAGTAGCTGCAGTTCAGATTTAACAGGTGAACTGGCATGACATTTTAAGGTGAAAGCCTCCAGGCTTACCTGTGTTCTATAGTTATTTTTCCGTTTTAGCAAGTGCATTATATGGTATATAGCAGCCTAATACTACAATGTAGCTCCATTTGTTTTAATTTGTTTCAATTTACATTAAAAACTTCCTAATATGGCAGCAGATCAGAGCTGTGATTTGCAGCAGTATCTTGAATTCTAAAAAAGATTACATTATTTTCAAGTTCCTATTAGTGATGCCATGTGCTGTTAGACCTCCTCTAACACAAATGCTGAGTGATTACTTGATTTGACCTTAGCTATGTTTAAATAACCAGTTCACAGCTTTGTGGAAAGAGCAAAACAAAACCCGTTTGCAGTCTATATTACTGAATTATCTGACTCATTCTGTACTTATTTCACCTAAGTGTTTGGGAAGCTATACAAGGTTATTTAGGCAAGTGTTGGCAACCACCAGTATTTAAGTAGTGTATCATGAGGAAATAAATATTTAAAGAAGGACACTAGATAAAGGTGAATCAGACTATGGGGGGAAAAAAACACAAAAAACAAACCAAACAAACAAACAAAAAAAACCCCAAAACAAATAAACAACAGAAGTCACTGATCACTGTAAGGAACAGAGATGGAAACCAAGACCAATAGCTACCATGTCAGAAGCATTTCCTGAGCAGCCATAGCTCTCCCCTGGTCCATGAGTCCGAAGGTGTCTAGAGCAAATGCAAATGGAAAAAGATCATAGAATCATAGAATCATAGAATGGTTCAGGTTGGTAGGGACCTTAGAGATCATCTTGTTCCAACCCCCCTCCCATGGGCAAGGACACCTCCCACTAGACCAGGTTGCTTAAAGCCCCATCCAGCCTGGCTTTGAATACTTCCAGGGAGGGGGCATCAACGCCTTCTCTGGGCAACCTGTTCCAGTGTCTGACCACCCTCACAGTGAAGAATTTCCTCCTTATATCTAGTCTAAATCTACCCTCTTCCAGTTTATAACCATTACCCCTTGTCCTGTCATTATCTATCCTTGTAAAAAGCCCCTCCCCAGCTTCAGGTACTGGAAGGCTGCTATCAGGTCCCCCCGCAGCCTTCAGATGATGGCTGAATCCTTTTTCCTTTGTAAGTCTGTAGTAGGCCATTGATATGACCAAACCCAAGTTATTAAGCTCGATCTTAGAGTGTTTTCTTTTTTCTGAAAGACTAAAAGCAACAGAAACTCAAACTCAAACCCTTTTCAAGTTTGTCCTCACCTGTTTTCAGCTGAAGGGCAGGCTCCTTCTCTTGTCTGTTACGCAATGACCAGTGTTTCCACTTTTCAAATTCTTCCCCCAATGTCTTTTCTAGAAGAAAGGAGAGGCAGGCAAGGCTGATTCTGCTTGCAGTGGCTCATGTGAGAGTTTCTGTTTCTTTAACACCCTCTCAATGTTAGCATACTCTTTCTCTTACTGATGGAACCATGGTACAGTAGATAAATTTGGAGGATGTAAACCCTATGCCTCAGTACATTTTGTTTGTGGAATGTCCCAGAAAATGCAGACTGTTTTTTTCAAAGTAAGAATATTCAGGAACTGCAGCAGCCCAGGATTCCAAAGGGAAAAATATAATCTTTTTTCAACTTATGCCTAGAACTCTTTTTTTTTTTTTTTTTCTCTGCCATAGAATCACAAAAAAAAGAGACTGAGGAAGGGATCTCTGAGACCAGCTAGTCCAGGTAGTCCAGGCATGTCCAACCTGTGGCCTGTGGGCCATGTACAGCCCAGGACAGCTAGTAATGCATCCCTACAAGATGATAGACTTTTAACATCATTATGTGATTTGTAGCAATATTTTTCATGAGTTGATTGTGCATAGCTTGAGCACGGACTGTGTAAACAACAAATGAATGCTGTGGAGGGGAGGATGCAGTGCAGCGCTAACTCTGCCTCTCGTTCTTGTCACACACACAATCAGACCTGCTTTCTATGTGAAGAAGCAGATACGGATGCATCCAGATTGACATTTTAATTTGAATCAGGAGTGTACTTTTGAAAGAAATCTCTCATACATTCCTAGTTGCCGTGATTCAGTTCATATTGTGGAGTAGTTTGGGGGCAAATAAACTGGATTCCTTTCAGATGAAACTCAACCAAAAGATACAGCTGAAGATTAGAGGATTAGAGTAGATCTAATCAGAAGCATTCTCTCCAAATGCAAGTCTTGAAGTGCTTTGTTTTTACGGAAAGAAATTTCTGTAAATTTTTTATTACAGAATTTTGCTACCTGCTGCTTTTGGGCATAACCTGTCATGTTATAGCTCACCAAAGGGAGTTGTGCATGGATGAGGGAAGAAGGGGGAATGGGAGGAGGGGAGGAGTTTCCAGTAGAATGGATTAGATAGGAGATAAAATAGTACCATTCCGCAGGGGAAGACCACTGTACAAAACCTGGCAAACACAGCACATGAAGGAAATTGTCTAAATTTCATTAAAAAAAAAAAAGGTGGAGGAGTGTGTCTCCTTAATATATATGTATTTGAAATATTGCCTGCTCATTGTTCTAAAAAATATTATTTAAATTGATTATATATAACAATTAACATACTCTTTTTGAAAAAAGAATCATGATACTTGTGTTGAAAAGGGAATTATTAAAATGTATGCTAGATATAAAGGCTTATAATTGTTTGTAATAACAATGTATATGACAACACAGATCTTTTAATGAGACATGATGAACTGGGAAATCTACTTCAATGGTGGAAAACAAAGTGAAATAGTTTTCCTCCAAATGGAATACATGATTGATTGTTTCAGTGGGACAATCATCATGTACAAGCTGCTGTATTGGGATGTTTTTCAGCCTTAATTGCCCTGTCAGTTACAATTAGAGGTGTTAATATAACTGTGAAATGCTACAGATTACTTGTGGTTTTGCTCCATGTGCATTCTCATCCTGTCTTGCACAAAAATATATCCAAGTGACTGAGATTTCTTGCTGAGTCTGTTATTAAGGTTTGCTTGTTACACTACCTGGGTACAGATATTCATTCAGTGTGGGTTCAGTGTTATGGGTGTAAAAATGCTTGCAGCAGAATGGATTAATCCTTTCAAGTAAGGGGAAAGATCTTCATGTATTCGGTGTTTTTTTTTTTTTTTCCTGAAATAGCTGCAGCTGTAGCAGGGATTAATTTAGCTATACTGGTTTAAAAAACTATCATTTTTACCAAAATTATTGTTAGTATGAAAATCTGTGATTTTCACAATCTTATTTCTGCCTTCTTATCTGTTCCTTATGTGTGCCTGTAGGTATTTGCCCTTGTTTTTCTATTGTAATAAGTGAGTTGACACCTTTGGAATCCTACTGCTATGATCATCTAGAACAAAGGGATTGTCTTAGCAAAACAACAGGGAAATTCCTGACTGTTGGAGGAAAAACAAAAGTGGGGCACCAAGTATAGTGATTTGCCAATCCTTTCATGTCAGTACACATTGTCAAAAGGCCCAACGTTAATGAATAAAGTGAAGGAGACAAATCAAATGAATGAATGAATGCTACAATATTATGTGATAGCTTAAGAAACAGATGAAATGCAGTAAGTTCATAAGGTGGCTCTTATAAGCCAAATGCTCCCAGCTGTGTTGTAGGTTAGAGCTTATTTTCTTCCAGAACTGTAAAGATGCTAAGTGCAGACTAACAGTTTTTTTCTTATTTTGAAACACCTGCTCTGCATTTCTGCAGTCTTAGAGATTGCATTGCTTTTTGAAAGGGTAAATGTCTCTTGCAGTGTATTAAACTCTTTAGTATTTATTTAAAAGCTGAGAAAATCCACAGAGTATGAGACAGCTTTGTCCTGTTGCTCCAAATCTTAGAACACTATCATCTACAGTGACAGGCCCTTCAAGTGTAATTAAGTAAGTGACTGATGACTAGAAAAAGTGACATCATTTATTTTTTTTTTTTTCAGTTTTGAAGTGTGTATACAACATAGTGAAACAACGTAAAACATCAGTAACCGTTGTTACTGGTTGTTTTTTTTGGATTAACAATTGATCACTGAAACTCATCATTTATAAGACAGCATTTTAAATGGGATTCATCCAGTTAAGTAGTTTCTCCTTATATTTTTGTTCTCTTACCTGTACAGTGCAAGCATCTTCCTAAAATAAATGTAATGACTGTAAGGCATGAGTGCTAAGATCTTTACTTTCAGCCAATGGTTACAAAGAATAATGTAAAATTTTGAAAATATTTTGAAATTTGTAACAAAGAAATCAGTTGTTAGTTGTCAAAGATATGAATGGTTTTCAAAGAGGAAAATTTCTTGTAAATTTTGAAGGCAAGTACATATTTGTATGTTAATGAGTTTTTATTCTTATATATCTTATCTTATATATCTTTTCTTATCCCAATCTTATCCTCCCAAAATAAGCAATTGTTAAATTTGCATACACGTTAAGAACTGTAAAGACAAAATTGTTTGCAATTATTTAAGCTATGAGAATTATCACAACTTTTATAAAATTAGTAACCAATAAATCTATTTTTTGAATAAAGTATACGTTATTTTAGATATGGGGTGACAGCAAGGTATGTACATATGTACATGGCTCACTCTGAAAATAATGCTTCCTATTTTATTACGTTGACCCTAGACATCCAAAGTGGATATTGGTGCTATGGCAGTAGAATTTGAACATTCATGCCAAGTTATTATTGTTATTGTGCTCTTTGTATCCATTGTAGTTTCCATGGAAATGAATAGGAGGCATTACCTTTGGAGCGACCTACGTACGCAGAGCACGATAACACTATTTGATAAAGCAAATTCTCAACTACAACACATTCTTTTTCAACACACCACCAGTAGTTTTGCATTTTCACTAGCATTGAACAAGAGCCTGCATGCTGTGCTCACAAAATTTGCATGGCCATCCAGAACATGGCTTGTCTTTTACCTCACTGTCACTACTGCTGCACCACCCACCGCTTCATGGTGCTCACATCCAGTGTTTGGTCTCCATAAGTCTCCATGACATTGATGAATGTTGGTGGGTTGCATTTTTTCCACATGGAGGAATTCTGTTCTACACCTTTGCTTCATCTGCACTTCCGTGTCAGACACCATTTTGTCAGAGTGCCCCTCTGCTGCCATCTGTCACAAGGCAACAACATGGAACAGAATATTGGTGGGAAGGTTCAGCCTTTACTGCCATACCACCAACATCTGCCGCTGGTGTAATGGGCCAGCATAATAAAATAGAAGGCATTACTTTCAGAGCAGCCCTCATATGTTCTTTATGTGTCTACTGATACATCTGAGGAAGAAAATTCTGTAAGCTAAAACCACGAATATGTTCAGCAGGTAGACTACATGTGCATGTTTGAGTATGTGCCACCTTAGCGTAGTATCAAAGACCAAGGAGTAAATGTCTGACCTACAATACACAGAAATTAAAATTACCTAACGTGGAAACTTTTTATAAACAATAGTTTGATTTTTAATAGAAAGTGTTTTGAGTCCAAATTGCAACACTGGTGGCACTATTATAAATATAGTTAATGAAATAGCTCTCCTTCATGTTGAAGGGAAATGTTTCACAAACTGGCATTGCTGCATGCCTTGCCTGTATGAGAAAGAAAAAGGAAGCCATCTGTCTCGTCTAAAGTCTTGGGGAAGAATCTTTCTTGCATGTTTACTGCTCTAGGACATCACTTCTCTAGCCTAGCCAGAGAAGTAGACTAACAGTTCAAAAAGCTACATTTTAATGATACCACAACATGGATGTCCATGTGCTTCAGTTCTTGGTCTGCAAACACTGGGAAAAATGGAGAATGGTTTTAATCTCTGCTTTAGGCATCTGACTTTGGGCTTTTTCCTAGGCTGATCTCCTTAGGCTTCCTAAATAGCAAATAGAGCTGGACAGACTCTCCTGGAAGGTGATTGAGAAGCCCTAAGTAAAGCTTCTTTTGAAGCTTTTTTGAAGAAGCACCTACCTCTCTCCCATGATAACATAGGAAGCCTTGCCCAAATCCCCTCGATTTGTCTTTTTTGCAAACTTCCTTTCCCTTGACTTTGTCATCTGCTTAAACTCAGCCCATGAAGGCATTTTGGAAAGTAAATGCACTCAGAGGAACACTGCTGAAATCAAAGGAACTGCTTATGTGTGTAACCGCACACAAAAAAGTACTTGCAAAGCTGGAGTGTTAGATAATGAAGTCTTTGAGGAAGAAACTCTGTTTGGCAGAGTTATTTGTCAAATAAATAGTAAGCAGCAGGCTCTACTTTTGCAATCCGTAACTGTAGTATTTCTTTTCATGTTTATGTTTAGATAAAAAATGTATTTGTGCTAAAACTCTTGCAAAGATTGACTGAAACTTTAAAAGCCACAGTCACTCAAATATTTTACAAGTGCTTTTCACCAGAGGATGACAGTTCTTTTGTGTAAAAAGCCTCATGATAAATAAAGATCTAAGCTACTGTATTTCATAGATACTGCTGTATCTGTAAAGAATTTTCAACTGTATTGCCATGTCCACATGCATATACAGACACCTTTTCTGTTTATTTCTCTCTACTGTTTCAGTTATTGGACAGTTACACTTGACCTGGTTCTGATTTCTAGAGCAGAAGGTGATTATTTGCAGCTTTTGCCCCCTTCTTGCATGTAGATGTATAGAAGAAAGCTATAAAAAGGCCTATTCAAGGGAAAGAAAGAAGGTCAGGCACTCAATCAGACTGTAAGAGCTGGGATTACTGTCAAACTGGAAAATCTTTTATATAATATTATAACTGCTTCTATTATAGATTTTTCTCTATTATTCATATAAAATTAGCATAGATTCTGGACCATTTTTTTCCCTTTTGAATCCATAACTCAGCTATTAACTTGATGGCAGAAGCCACAATTTTACCTGTGGAATACCAATGACACCATGAAACAGAGAGGAAGGTGTACCATTGGTTTATTTCTGGAGAAGAGTCCAATGTTTAATAACGTAACAACTTTGCTGTTGCAAGGACAGGTGGATCTATGAGAAAAAAAATATTTACCCTTTTACTTTGTATATTTCTTATAACAGACATTTATTTCCTTGGCAGTTCCTTGACAATGCTCATTGGAGCCAGTGGGTGCTGCAAGAAGAGTGTAAAATAGTGAAGACAATCGTGATATGGCACAATATCAAAGGCACAATATCAAGCAAAATAAATCCCCTGCCTCCCCTGAAGAAAAAAAAGAAAAAAGAAAAAAGAAAAAATGAAAAAGCTTTATTGTTAATGCAGTTTTTTTATTTGTTACATACAGTTTTCTATGATTGTATGATTTTCTTCTCTTGGGTGAAATAGTCAAAAATATTCATAATTCATAATTCAGTAATATTCATAAGCACAGGGCCTGCAATTTTCATATTTACCATGAAACTCTTTATACTGTGCTGCTGACATATACTTTGTCCAGGAAACTGAAAGTAGCTGTGAGATTTTCTAGGCCTACCAAATGGCTAGGTTGCTTGTTGAGACAGGAGATGAGGATTCTCATTCATTTCTCAAAGGCATCGGATTTATGTATATCAGTTAATGACTGTTGGTCACAGTACAAATCAAATGGGTAATATGAAATAGGAAGACTTGTAGTCCTAATTACTCTTCTTTGAGACATCCTTTCTCAAAGTCTGCCTCATTTCTCTCTTCAGAAGGTAGAATCTCCAAATCATCAGGCTTTATCTAATCCTGACATACTTAATTTCTTTCTATTATTCTTACATATTTATGTTATCCATACTTTGGGATTTTGTTGTAAGAGAACTGCTATCTCATGTAATGGAGAACAGGGCTAGAATTTTAAAATGGTCCTGGTACACTGGATAAAATANCCCGGAGGAGAGCGAAGTTGGCTCTCCGAAAATCCAGGGTAGCGATCCTACTTTTAACCTTACTTCTCCCACTCAGGATTTTGAACTCTACTAGCTCATGATCGCTGCATCCCAAGCTGCCCCCAACCTTCACATCTCCAAAATATTTGAAATAAACGTATGTAATAGGGAAAATTTCAAGGAACCGTACATGGGCAGAAATAAGTGCTGTGCACTTACCGGATTAACTGATTAGGTAGTATCTGTGCAAGAGAAGGTAAAGAAGTTGCACTGGATCACAGTCCAGCGTTCCATTTGCTCCATAGTAAATTAAATATCTCCGTAATAGAATCAGTAGGTATAATACCACTCTCTGTATGTAAAGGCAGAAGTCTTCCCTGAGATGTGCAAAACATTAAAGGTGCAAATTGTGTTCTGGTAGCCAGTTATTATTCCACAGGTATTTGGAGAGGTTAGAAAAGTCTTCATCTGATTTAGGATAAAAATCACTGTTATTTCTTCACATTTTCTTTCCAAAAGAAACTTCTAGCAGGGATCCTGCACTTGGGAAGCAGAACAAGAAGTCCTTTGGAGTTAGCCAAGGCACAGAAATTTTATAGCTGCATAGCAGGTGAGTATCCTGAGGTCGCCACACAGTCACAGGATGCTTGAGTTTGGAAGGGGCCTCTAAAGGTCATCTTGTCCATCCACCCTCACAGAGCTGGGTGACCTAGAATGGCTTGCTCAGGGCTGTGTGTTGTCCAGTTTTGAATATCTCCAACAATGGAAACTCTGCAACCCCTCTGGGCAACCTGTTTTGGTGTTTCACCATTCTTATAGTGAAAGTGTTTTTTAATATGTTTAAATGGAATTACAGTTTGTGTCCACTGCCTCTTGTCTGGGATTATTGTTCCCCACATGCAAAGGTTTTGCATTTCCCTTCGTAGGATTTAATGAGATTCTCCTCTGCCCATGTCTTCAGACTGTTGACGTCCTTCTGAATGACAACAGAACCATCTGCTGTATCAACCACTCCTCCCAGTTTTATCACCAGTGCACTTCTTGGGGTGCATTCTGCTCTGTTGCTGAGGACATTAATAAAGATGTTAAGAACTATGGAATCACAGTGTGCACTGTCAATGTCTGGTGTTAACCATGAGTGTTTGTCTCCAGTTGGGCTCCCTGCTGCTGAAAACAACTCTTTGAACTGGCTCAGCTATCAGCTACTTCCCAGTCCCTTTCACTATATGCTTACCTAGCCTGTACTTCAATTTGTCAATGAGTGTGTTTTGGGGAAGTGTCAAAGACCTTGCTGAAATAGAATCAAACAGAATCCACGGCTCTCTCCTCATCTACTAAGTCGGTTATCTTATCATAGAAGCCTATCAGATTGATGAGGCATGATTTCCCCTTCATAAATCCATTGTTGAAAATGGCCTTGCAGTGACATCTGCAAGATTCATTAGCACCCATGGTGAATTTCATCAGGGCCCACTGACTTCTGTGCATGTCCAGTTTGTTTAAATGTAGCCTAACCTGGTCCTGCTGCACTAAGGGTAGGTCTTCCTTGCTCCAGATTTTTCTACAGCCCGCAGAGACCTGGGATTGCTGAAGGACAGTGTTAACTGGAAAGATCATGGCAAAGAAGGCATCGAGTATCCTGGCTGGCCTTTTCCGTGTCCTTTGTCAGCAGGTCCTTCTTCCCATTCAGCAGGATGCCCACGTTTTCCCTTTTATTTTTTTTTTCCCACTGAAGTATCTGTAGAAGCCTGTAGAAGTTGTCCTTCTCAAGCTAGTGTCCCGTGAAGCTGACATCACTGTATACTGTATGGAGATACCAATCACTGGCAGCAATGTAGCTTAAGACAGCATTTCCTAAGTCATGCCTAAAAATGTTCTGTCTACTGTTCTATCTGAAGATCATGTTTTGATGGATGCAGCATTTAGTAGTTTATCATGATTGTGTGATGAAGTACACTTGATAGGGACCTGAAAGAACTCCTGCTAAGTACAGGAGCCTAATCTTGTGAAGAAAAGAACCAGCATGAAATGTAACGATACAGAGCCGTTATTCAATTGCCAACTTAGAATCATGGAATCATAGAATGGCCTGGGTTGGAAGGGACCCCAAGGATCATCAGGTTCCAACCCCTGTGCCACAGACGGGGCCACCAACCTTGAGATCTGGTACTAGATCAGGTTACTCAGGACCCCATCCAACCTGGTCTTGAACACGTCCAGAGTCAGGGCATCCGGAACCTCTCTGGGCAGCCTGTTCCAGCACCTCACCACTCTCTCAGCAAAGAACTTCCCCCTGATGTCTAATATAAACCTTCCCTCCTTCAGCTTAAAACCATTCTCCCTTGTCCTATCACTGTCTACCCTTGTGAAAAGTTGGTTCCCCTCCTGTTTCTAAACTCCTTTTAAATACTGGAAGGCTGCTATGAGGTCCCCCGCAGCCTTCTCTTCTCCAGGCTGAACAANGGCCCACCTTTTGATTTTATCAAGGTCCCTCTGGATGGCATCACTTCCTTCTAACGTGTCAACTGCACCACTCAGCTTGGTGTCATTGGCAAACTTGCTGAGGGTGCACTCAATCCCATCATCGATGTCATTGATGAAGATATTGAAGAGAACCGGTCCCAAGACAGACCCCTGGGGGACACTGCTTGTTACCGGGCTCCACCTGGACATAGTGCTGTTCACCACAACCCGCTGTCTATGGCCTTCCAACCAATTTCTTATCCACCAAATAGTCCACCCCTCAAATCCATATTTCTCCAATTTAGAGATAAGGATGTGGAGGGGGACCATGTCGAAGGCCTTGCACAAGTCCAGGTAGATGACATCGGTCACCTTCCCTTTGTCCACTGATGCCCTCACTCCATCATAGAAGGCCACCAGATTGGTCCGGCACGACCTTCCCTTGGAAGCCATGCTGGCTGTTGCGGATCACCCACTCATCCCTCATGTGCCTTAGCATGTAATCCGGGAGGATCTGTTCCATGATCTTCCCAGGCACAGAGGAGGACTTCTTCTGCTTCACCTGTAATATCACCTGTGACTGTCTATAAGAAGGCTGAGAGGGGATCTTACCAATGTCTACAAATATCTAAAGTGCGAGAGGCAAATGGACGTGGGCAATCTCTTTTCAGTGCTCTGCGGGGACAGGACAAGGGAAGATGGCCAAAAACTGGAGCATAGGAAGTTCCGCACCAATATGTGAAAGAACTTCTTCACGGAGCAGATGACAGAGCACTGGAACAGGCTGCCCAGGGAGGTTGTGGAGTCTCCTTCCCTGGAGATATTCAAGAGCCATCTGGACACCTACCTGTGCAACCTGCTGTAGAAAGCCTGCTTTGGCAGGGGGGTTGGACTCGATGATCTCTTGAGGTTCCTTTCAACCCCTACAATTCTGTGATTTTGTGATAATGGATGCATCTGACACACCGTGCAGACAGACTAGATAGAATACAACTAGTGTTTTCATTTCCAGTATGAAGTTGTACTTACGTGTCATGAGCTGACTGAGATTATCTAAAATATATGTTTGGCTTTCTGCCAAAAACATTGAAGATTTTTCTTCATGTTACAAATTAAATATCTACTCCAGGACTCCAGTATCCATTTGGTTTCTTAATATTTTAACTTTAATGCACGAACTGTTTAATTACAATGCACATTAATTTCACAAGAAAAGCAATTGATTTTTATTACATCGATACACTTGTCATATATGAAATAAATATTTGAATTTTGTTCTAAAAGCATAGCCTCTATATATTGTACTCTGTATAGGAGATTTGCAAGTGATCAAAAACTTTGGCCTTTTTTTCCTTAAGAAGATCAATCACTTTCACTTAAAATCCAATCCTGTTTACTCTTGGTGTCACAGGAAGAAACATGTTTATGGAGACTAAACAGTGGACGTGAGCACAGTGAGGTGGTGGGCGGTGCGTTTCAGCAGTGTGTTTCAGCGACAGCGACAGCGGGTCACCTCCGCTGCTGCAGATCGTTATGAGCACAGCATGCAGGCTCTTGTTCATCACCAGCAAAAATGTATAGCTAATGGTGGTGACTATGTTGAAAAACAATATTTTGTAGCTGGGAATTTGCTCTCTCAAATAGTATTATTGAGCTCTTTGTATCTGTGGTAGTTTCCATGGTAATTGATAGGAGGCATTACTTTCAGAGTGATATACATAATTTCATTATTTGTGTACAATTGTAACTATTTATACATTTATAGCTATATGTAAAATACCTGTATGGTGTTATAGACTGTCTAGAAGATAAATCCTTTGAGGCATAGTCAATATATAGAATCACAGAATCATAGAATCAAAGAACTTGTTGAGTACCTCAGCCTTCTCCATGTCTGTTGAAGTCAGTTCTCCCTTGTCATTTATCACAGGGGGTACACTCTCTTTTGCCTGTCACTTCTGACCAATGTATCTGAAGAAACCCATCTTGTCATTTTTCACATCCTTCACTAAGTTCAGTTCTATCTGCACCTTGGCTTTCCTGATCTCATCTCTGCATGTCTGGACAGCATCCCTGTATTCTTCCCAGGCCACCCATCCCTGCTTCCACTCCCTGTACTTTTACTTGTTGTCCCTCTGTTTGACCAGCAGGTCCTTGCTCAGCCATGCCAGTTTCCTGCCTTCTCTACTGATTACTTGTGCTGGGGGATGGAGAGCTTCAATAAATAAGATCTACTAAAGCTGATACCAAGGGTGGGATCTCATGCAGTTTGGGATCCATACAGTGTATTCCTCAAGTCAGTTGTGATAAGGATCCCTTTAGAGTCTGGGGACAAACACAGTATACAGAACTTGATTCATTGTATCTATTACAGAGATGCGATTCACTATCCTAAATATATATTTAGTGTACTGTTGTAGATGTCAAAGGTGTCTTGCTCAGTGTCTAGTGCTGCTCAGGTATTCAGTCAATTCTATGACATGTTTGTCAGCCCCGTGAAAATGTCTCTGATATGCTGTGGCGTATGGAATGGCTTCACAGATACTTATGTTGAGGGTGAGTAATGTATAACGTATAAATATAAATGTATAATCACCTCCCTCACTAGGCTGGCCACCCCTCTTCTGATGGAGCCCAGCAGGCCATTGGCCTTTCAGACTGCAAGGGCACGCTGCTGGCTCAAGATTTTCATCCACCAGTATCTTCTTAACAGGCTTGCTCTCAAGGAGTTCTTCACCCAGTCTATGTACATATCTGGGATTACTCTGACCCAATTGCAGCACCTTGCTCTTTGCTGTGTTGAAGCTTGTTAGGTTCACATAGGCCCATTTTTCAAGCCTGTCCAGGTCCCTCTGGATGGCATCCCTTCCTTCTGCCATATCAACAGCACCACTTGGCTTGGTGCAGGTGTTGAAGTTCTCATAGTATGAATTTTATCCACGAGCACACAATTTTAAAGGCAACTGGACTTAAACCTCTACAGGGGTCTGAATTCAGGTGAATGCACAGTAGGAAGGAATGGCGGAGATTGAGAAGAATCTCAGTTAATAAAATGAAAGCTAGAGTCTTTAAAAGAAAGGGAAAAAAAGGGAAGTTACAAAAAGAAACCACTCTATGTCAAGTGATGAAACGGATGAGATGAGACTTTTAAGAGTTGAACGTTGGTACAGGAGGAGAATAATGTCATGAAATAAACATAGAGAAGATAAAGGTAATCTACTATGCCAAACATTACCTTTGAGTGGCATATTTTTTTTCTACTTGGAAGAAAATACTTCCCTACATTCACCAGAAGACAGAAAATAAATATGCCTATTTGCTAAAATATCCCCCACCTCTGGCCTTGCTAGTATTCCCAAATATATATAGACAACTCAGCTTTGCTAATTCTGCTGAAAATATTTTTCACTGTTCAAGCAAGGATGTCATTTTTATCCCTCTGCCAGCTGGCCCTCTGCTGATGTATTGAAGTAACCTGTCATCTGAATGACAGCTGGCAGGAAGAGGTCTTCTGGTGATGGAGCTGATTACTAAGTTTCATTGACAGAAATAAGTGTTTTTGGTCAGTCTTTCTCCAGCCTCCTTTCTGGGCAGGAGAGCAAAGATAAATATTAATTGACAGATTTTCAGTTTAATGAGAGTGCTCATCCATGTGGATTTTTTTCCTCTTCTCTCTCTTTTATTCATCTTTGTCTACTGGGATGGTTTTGGGGGGTACTGCCTATGGATGCTTTAGAGAAGATTTCCTTCTCTGATACTGTTTTTCTGCTATTACTAGCATAATACAGTCAAAGTTATCTCTTCTTTTTTTTTTTCTGTATTTCCTTACTCTATTACATGGATTTTTTTCCCAAGTCTCTGGAACACAGAAACAGAGCTTCAGTTGATACTTTGTCATGCTTTCAGACAAAAATAAATGTATAATTATACAAGTTGAAATGCAGCATATTTTCACAGCCTTTGAAGACATGACAATACAATGGAAGATAAAAGGAAATGATCCACTCTTTGCCATTGAAAGATACTCCCAAAAATGTGAAAACAGAAAGCTTATGCAAAAGGGTATAGCTGCAATCATCAGTGGAGCCTTAGAAATGCTAGATACTCTGTTTTCATCTTGTATGGCTGAACTTGGATTAGGAAATCCACAGATAAACAGATAATAATAGTTAAAAACTCAACAAAGTTATGTGTTTCCTTGGCTAAATATCATACCAGTAATCATGAAGTCCCAAAAGAATATTAGTGCATAATTTTGAGGATTTTCTTTCTCTAAAATAATGCTAAATACTTTTCTTTCTAAAATGGATTATCTCACATTCTTCTGTTCCTTCAAAGAAGTGGTGTGGTCTTTCTTTTAGCAATACTAGAAGTCTTTCCAATATTGAGGTATCTGAGCATATTCTTCTGAATGAGGCAGGTAAGATTTGGCTCCATGATTCTTACATCTGGATAGTTTGCAGAGGCAGTTGGGCCTTACCAAGGCCTGCCGCAATGTAGAGGATAAACAGATCTCTGTGAAGCTTAACTCCAAGGTAATCTATGTGGTGTGTATAAACTGAAGTGTAGCTTATGACTGTATTCCTGTATTCTGTATTTGTATAGCATGTACTTGTGATGACTGAAATTTTCTTAGGTATGTTTTAAAATGAAAGTTCTGGCCCAATTTTTGTTTGACTGATATAGATTGCAAAACTAAATATGAACAAAAAATGTACAATGAACATCGATTTTATGCACTTACGTTTATCCATTTTATGAATACTATCCATTGTATCAAAGGACTGAAGAAGAAAAAGAATTTTGTTATGCTGTAGGAGAGACAGAATGGGGAAGTTATGTTGTGGTGTTTGTAAGTGTGCAAAGATGTAACAGTATAAATGACAAAAATTAAATTTGTTTTGTAAAATTATTTTCATGTCAATAAACAAAAAGCTATGAATAAAAAATATGATTGATTAATAGATATGCAAGGAAGTATAATCCAGAAGAATGAGTATGTGAGGAAAGTCTTAATCTTGGTTTAACATTAATTCATCGTACAGCTTTTTGCAAGTCATTTTGCCTTTCTTTGCTTCCCTATGGAGTATAATGAATACTAATTAAATCATGATTTTAAAGCATTCTGCGAAGTATTACTGTTATTATTATTATTTGTTATTTGATATTTATTTGATTAGTAGATAATCAAAACTCTTTGACCAACATTTTATAGAACACTGTCAATTGATATAAGAAAAGAGTATATAATCTGTGACTGGATCCTTAACTTCGAACGTTTGTCAGATTTTGCAAGCGTGCTTGGGGTAACATGTGATATTTCTTGTCTAGGCATTGCAAGATGAATAAAGAACAGATTGTCAGTTTAATATATACCACAGTGGCCCTGGGCCAGAGCAAATCTTTATGGTCAGTTTATGAATGCCTGAAAAATGCAACTAGGAATAAAATAATGCAAACTGGCAACTTTAACTGTATTGTAAATTGCCAGTTTAAAATTTTTCTCACTGGAATGAATCAGTTCAGCAATAGTCACACGGAATTAACTATGTTCCTAAACACTGAGAACATTAATCACATTTACAGTTAGCAGTAGAGGAACTTTAATGTATTTATTATAAAAGTTCATTGCAATAAGTACTTATACTGAGTGAAAAATGGATCTGTATTATCTCCAAATACTCTCAAGGAATATCTAGAGCATGATCTGTGATCCAACTTTAAATTAAACAAGTTTGGACACACAAACAGATAATACAAAAACCAATCTGAATGGATTTACCTTTAAGCTTCTCAAAGAAGTAATTCACCATTAGAAGATAATTGTTTGTAAGACAATTTAATGACCAATTCAAAGTAATATATTTATCTCACTTAGCAGATTCTTCCAGAGTTAAAAGCAATCATGTTTACAGTCTTTAAAGTGTCCACTGATTCTCTCCTTACCACTCTATGAATTTACCTAAAAAATGAAAAGCTGTTTGTCGATAAAATATTGATTTTATTCATTCATTTATTTCTGTATGATATTTTATAAAGAAGTCATCATACAGGATATAAAAAGTCATAAAGCGTCCTGAAGTTAATACTGTTAAGTTTCTGAAGTTAATATTGGCAAAAAGCCCAATTAGTGGATAGCATTAGCCCAAAATCTTTCCTGGTTGCTGTGCACACAGTTGTTGATGTCTAGTTGGGAAATGCATGCACAACTGGAAATTTGCTGGAAATTTCTCTCTCCTTCAATATATTCTCACATTGGCCACATTGTGGAGCTACAACTAAATTAGAAACTTTTAGAGACACCCTGCCTGAAACAGCAGCATCTGAGCCAGTGCATTTTAATTTGATCATGAGAGAGATTTTTTTCTTTAAAATCATATGATAGTATAAGCATCTTCTATTATTTTTAAGACTGAATGAAAATTTTCTTTGGAAGAACAAGATGCACCTCAACGTTTCTCCTGAATCATACTGCTAGAGTTTGATAATAAGATGTTACCATAAGCAAGCAGTAATACAGTACCAGAAGGAGTCTTTCTTTTTATCATCAGCTTATGCCTAGTGAAAGAGAATTAATAGTATCTGCCTTCATTACTATAGTTACTGAAATTGCAGCTACTGTTCTTAGTCAAACATTTACTATCATTTTTAGAGAAGAATTAGGAAATTTTTCTACATAATTTGGGTGATTTTCCAGAACTGATTGCCTTATCTTATTATTTTTACTGCATTTCAATAAATATGCATTACTGACTTTCATAGGATGTACTTAAGGTGTTTAAATGTCTGCTTCAGCTTTCAGCAAAAGCTACTTCAACCTAAAAGGCCCTGGCTCGGTGGCCAGATTGTTAGCTGAAGTGGTAGCAGCTTGCAGAAACTCGTCTTCTAGGAAATGCCAGGTGTTCATTTGTTTTCAGAAGGTTCTGGGTTTTAATCTTGGGCAGAAAAAATTATTTTGACTTAACAGACAAATTTTCTGAAGTATATGCCACACAAACTCATTTCTCTCCAAGTTGACCACTTCAAAGCATCCTGTTGCCTCAGCAAGCCCTCTTGGCTTGAAGTGGTAGGTTTTATAGAGGCTACTGCTGATGTAAGGAACCCAAAACATACAGGTTATATATATTTTCTGTTGCAGTAAATAACTAGGGTTTCTTTTTTTTTCCTGCGATAGGACATGGCAGCTTCTTTTCGCTTTTTTCTATATTCTTTCTTTCAAGAGTATAGATCAGAAGTGAGCAAAGTGGTTAAAGTTTGTGAAAACAAAGGGGGGAGCTCTTGCTGCACCAACTGTGACACAGAGGCAGCGGTAGGAAACCTTGTGCTGCTTATTTAAGCGATATGCCATGAGGGAGCAATTTCTCTGGCCAGTTTTCTTCTAACCCGTGCATCGTCCATGTGGCTATGGACAAAGTTAATAATAGATTCATGCCTGAAACAACATTGTGCATGAGAGTGAAGTATGACATACAAAAGTGAGTTTGGATTCCTTCCTTTATTCCTTAAACTCTGTTGGATTCCGTCCTTAATCTGACTTACTTCATGTATACTTCTCTGAAGCATACAAACATAAATAGAACTGAAAGCAATGGTTATAATTTGGTGAGTTGTGATTTCCTTTTCAAAATGATGCACAGTCATAAAGCTTGAGGCATATTGTTTATAATATTGTATTTTCTACATAAAATACAGGATATATAATACAAACTCATTTTCCTAAGCATACTCAAGTCTAGGTCTCAGGTTAATAAACTAAATATTTGAAAATCATCATGATTTAAAAATTCATCTTGATAAATCAATCCACAGGTACATGGAAATTCATGTTATTAGTGGCATTTTTTTCTGAGCTGTACATGGTGAAATTTTAAATATACAGCAGCACGTATGGAAATATTGTGTCTACTTTCTTTTGTGTCTGCAGGCTGGAAGTATAGCTGCTTTTTTAAAGACCAGACTAAAGAACAGCTAAGTATTTGTGGTTTCAGAGACATTTGCACTGCAGGACACAGAATTCCATCTGTGTTTGTATGTTTACTCTTCAGTCCTGACAGGCTTTTAAATGTTTAATGTAAGAGGTATTTCTTCTGCCCCTGCAAAAACCTCGCTTTCCCTCTATGCCATTTCCTTTAATAGCAGCAACCTCTTGAGCACTGGGAAGGCATTTTTATTTTAAAATACATATACAGTATTTGTAAACTTGACTCTTAGTTTTCTCTGGGAGAAAAAAAAAAGGCTTTTTTTTATAGGTGTTGTTTTCCTTTTTACTTAGATGCTTTTGTTATGATTGCACTGACAACCCTGTCACTTTGTGCAGCTCCAGGAAGAGCCTTGTACCTTTGAAATTTTCATTAGCTTTTGTCTGGCTGCCAAGATTTCTGCCACTGTAGTCTGGCGATGCAAGAGCAGTATCTTGTACCACCAGCCCAGGGGCTCCAGATCAGAGGGGTGAAGCTGCAGAATAGAGCAAAGATGCTAGTGTTCTTCTTCTTTAAAAATATTTTCATTGCCTGATCGGTTAGAGAGGCGGGAGGCAGAGCAGGGAGTAACAACAGTGATAGCACTGGCATAGAGCCAGCCACTGAATTTAACAGTGACTGAGACCGTTTCTATTCTGTCAGAGGTCTAAGGAAGGAATAAGTGGAAGACATGATGATGTCTTCTATTGTGAATGGACACAATATGTAGCATTGAATTAGGCGTACATTTAACTACCTAATTGAAATGGATGAATGAAAAGCACCAGCGTGTTGTTGAGGAATATACCTGTATTACAATCAAAGATATGACACGTGCCCAATATACATGTTCGTATATGTACTGAACTGGTTTATAATCAGGTAGCCAGGAAGCTGAGTGAACATTCAAGTTCCTGGCTGCAAAAAAAAAAGAAAAAAAAAAATCAACTAATAAACTGCGTTCCCATCACGATTTCATCATGTGATTCTATGTGAGCTGTAGGCATGTCTTTGCTTACACTAAGTAGTAGCACTTTCTGATTATTCGCTAAAAAACACCAGATTCAGGTTGCCCTCCATATAAAGCCATCATCACTAGTTTTTTCAGCATACTTTGTCATTCAGAGAAAATGCAAGCCCTGTTTAGAGCAGAGCCGTGTCCCTCTTTGTACAGGACAGCATGAATTATGGCTGGGGAAATTGTATGTACAGTCTTAGTGCTTTCTGCTGTAGATTTTAAGGACTATCAATATTGATACTAATTGCCTTTCATATAGCATCAGGGAAATTACTCTAAGGACACTATCCTGAAGTTCAACTTTTCTGTATTTTTTTTATTATTATTATTACTTGTTTTCAAAGTACCTCTCCAAAGATTGTGAGTCCAGGATTTTGTGTGTATCCATTTTCAAAACACAAGAAAAAGCAGGTACAAAACAAACTTGAAGAAGCAAACAGATTTTTGTTTTCCTTCCAGCCACAGATGGTACTCATTAGCAGTGAACTGCCTTTAAGAATTTCCCACTGCATTATTTCCTTTTCTCAATAGAAATGCCACTCCAGTGCTGGCTTGAGAAGATGGGCTGTGGAGCCTGTTTGAAAGATTAAGGGATGTGTTAGAGCCAGCTATAAAGGGATAATTCTAAGGGGAAGAGTATCACATGTATGATGCTGCCTTGGTAGCCAACTCTTTCACATATACCAGGAGTCTTTTGTGCTCATTGTTTATCAGGTTCTGTATGAGTTGGATATTTGCCATTTCAGAGTAATTATCTTTCCTTCAGTTGCTCATCTCCCAAAATTGCATTGTCTTTGCTGAAGAGCATAGCATTTAGTTTTCTTATTTTAACATTAAAGCAAATGAGTACAGTGTATTCTAAGTACATCTAAAAGGATGCGAGGGATACTCTGAAAGTAATGCCTCCTATTTTATTGTGTTGTTCCACAGCATCAGAGGTGGATATTGGTGAGATACGGCAGTAGAGGGTCATATGCTTATCCAGCTTAAAGACCTTGCTGATTTGTGTTTTTTTAAAGACTGGAAAATAGCTGTGCCAGAGCTATACTTATGTCATTAATCTCTTTAAGAATTTAAAATATAATTGAATGTTTACAGTAAAATGATTCCATATAGTAATACAGTTGTGAGAAGTCCAAATATAGAAATACCTGTCTTCCATTCAAATGCATAAATATTTTCATTTGGATAGAGCACGCTGGTTATGATCACTTTGTAGCAACAGTATGAACCTATGGGTATTTAGAGATTTTGAAATTATGAAACAGTTGCAGACTGTTTTAGTTAATAATGTCTTCCTTTTTTTAACATAGACTTTTCTTTCCTTGGTTGTTTTGCTGTATCTTTCTTGTTTAATTATTAGATTAAATGTCAAACAAATCTGGATAGCAATTTTTCTGTCACTTTTCTCAGTTTACTGAGTGAGGAAGTTTCTTCCTAAAAGGATTATTCTTGTCACGTGTTTACATCAGCAGATTTAAATATTACATAACAAGTTTGATGATTTGAATTTCAGAAAACACATCTGCCTCTGTTTCACAGAGGTCATGAGGACAGTTTGACCAAAAGGTGTGTCAGTTTGCAGTGTATTTGCCCCATGTAGTAACTTCAACCTTCACTTTATTCAGGTCACAAGATTATGTTGCACTTTTGTCCAATTCCATAATCAAAGCTTAACTCCTTTTTATGTTCATAGTTTCTTGAATTCTTTTGCTTTTTCACAGACATTACTTTTCAAATGGGCATTATCATTACCAAGATTTTGTCTGAATTGTCCAACTATATAACCATTTTTATATGTCTCTTAATGAACTGACTACCCAGTGTATTTTGGGGGCTACTTTTTCTTTTGTGAATGCATGTTAATAATTCCAATCACCTCGCATACGTGCTATACTAAATTTTTATACATGCATCAGCTGAGTTTCTCTCTCTCCAAAAATATGCCAGTTGCTTTGAATCATATCAGCTGAAGCTCTGACAGCTATGTTTACATCTTCTTTCACAATATAAATTAAAAAGAAAGGAAGAAGTTTGTACATGTTAGCACCCATTTCTTTTATACATTGCTCTTAAAGTAGTACCTCCTATTTATTTCTATGGAAACTACAGCAGATACAAAGAGCACAATAACACTATTTGAGAGAGCATATTCTCAGCTACAAAACACTCTTTTTCAATACAGTCACCACCATTAGCTATGCATTTTCAACAGTAATGAACAAGAGCCTGTGTGCCATGCTCATATAATCTGCACCAGTGAAGGTGACCCAGTGTCGATGTCATCATTACTGAAATGCACCACAACTGCCTCATTGTGCTCACATCCACTGTTTGGTCTCATTAAATGTTCAGCAAGCATCGGCAAATGTGCCATTTTTTCTGCGTGGATGAATTCAGTTCCACACCTTTGCTTCATCTGTACTTCCATGTCAGACACCATTGTGTCAGAGTGCCCCTGCACTGGCATCTGTCACACGGCAGCAAAGTGTAATGGAATATTGGTGGGAAGGTTCAACCTCTACTGCCATACCAACAACATCTGCCTCTGATGTCATAATAAACATAACAAAATAGGAGGCATTACTTTCAGAGCAGCCCTTGTAATATGTATTCCAGTTACATATATATATCTACTCAAAAAGCTTCAGTAAAGCCTATTTAAACTGGAAAAAATTAGCTGTTTTCTTCTTTGCTTCGCTGAAGGAAACAAAAAAGCTTGTTTCATATCTCAATCATTTTTCAATTATAAAAGATGATTGGGTTATGAAAGCACGTGCTTCTTCATAATAGTATGATTTAAGGAAATTGGATAATTTACTTAATTACTACCTGGATATTGACTTTTCCACTTCAATACAGTTAAAGATGAAATGTGCAGGATTTTTTTCATTTCTACCAATTTTAAGAAAATATTGATCGTCATCATCATTGGAACAGATAGAGCCTCTAGCAATGCTAAGGCCTTGGTAGCTCCTACTTTAGGTTGAAGATGTAGGTACCAATTCTCTGTGTTATGTAAAGTGTTTTTAAAGAAAAGTATTCCCGCTGCCTGCTTATTGGCTTTGGAGATCTCTCTCTGAATTTCCTCTCTTTTTAAAAGACTCTTTATTTAAGAAAATTCTTGCTCTGCCTCACAGATTCCATCCTTACATCTGCCTCCATATTGACTGAAGGACTGAAGGAGCCTCTAATAATCCCTGAAAATGCACATCCTTGCAAAGCCAATAGTAGAGTGGGATCCTATTCCCCTCACCCAAGCCTAGGCAAGCCATCTTCCATTTTGAAAAAACAGAGTACAGAAGGGCTTCCATTTTGGAGTCACTGTGACAAAAAAAATGTAAGAGGCTCAGAACTGGAATCAGCAAATTGGATCACTGTACACTTTTATTGTCAGCAGCAACTGCTTTATCAAGTATTTCATAATCGTAATAAGTTCTGGTTTAAAATGAATTAGTCTTTTTTTCCTGTATTTCACAGTTGAATACTATTATGAACCCTCTTTTACTAATGGCTAATAGCGTCTTGATTTAAGCTTAAATGTTTACATTCTCCAGTTGATAATACTTTTTTCTTTTGCCAAGATTTTCCTTATGTTTAAGTAATTCTCTCTTCCTAAAGGGAAAACTTTCTCATCTTCTAGAATGTTTACTCCTTCCATCTTAGTTTCTTTCCAACATTAACGAAAAATCGCTTCTCAGTGTATGATTTGATTTGATGACATTAATCCTCACTTCATCATCCTGTCAGCCATACTCTAGCGCTCTTAGCATTGGAATTTCTTTCTCCAACATGATGATGATGATATTTGGCACTGTACACATTTTTCTGGAGAAAGACTTTTCATAATAACATTCTTCCTTCCCTGTTTTCTACTGTTAAAGAGTAGAATAAGGCATATTAAACATTTAATAACTATGCATGGACATAGTATATATTGGCCCATTTCTCCAGGATGTAGGGATGCCTCTGAGTTGCAGCCCTGCTTTCCAGTGTATTGACTGCTCTCCCACAACTTGACATAATCCACAAAATTATTGAAAGTGCATGCATTTTCTTCCATTGTTAACATTGTTAATAAAGCCATTAAACAACATCAATTCCACTGTTGACTCCACTGAAGTGGGTTCCAGTTAAACTTTGTTCTACTAATCACAAGCCATTAAGTCTAGTAGTCCAACCAATTTGACACATCTGTTATTTACCCAAACCATATTTCACCAGCTCAGCTATCAGGATACCATGAGAGACCATTTCAAAACCTTTAAAAAAGTCAGCTTATAAACCATTCATTGCTCTCTCCTCATCCACAGAGCCAGTCATCTCATCAGGGATGAATACCTGGATGATCAGGCACAATTTGCCCCCAGTACATCTGTGCTGACCATTCTCAGTGATGCTGTTCATTTCTCACATTTCTAACCATACAGGAAAAGAGGCTATGCATATAGCGTCTTATGCATAATGTCTTTTATCATAGTTAGGTATAAAAAATGATTTTTTTTTTCACATCATTTTATTTAAGCAAGTACAATCTCAAAGCTAGGAGAGACTTGCAGTGACATTTGTATAGTCATGTTTCAGATGTCTCAGCTCTTCATCTTTAGACATTGTACAGCAGACAGTACATTTCCAATACCAACTACACTAAAAATGCAGTTAGAGACTATCTGCTGACAATGAACTAGTGACTTTGCCTGAATTCAGGATGATAATTCCAGAAGTAATCACAGGTTTTGCAGTACAAAGTATGTCTTGCACAAAATTTTAGAGACAGGTGAGATAACAGAATTCTGCAGGGGACACATTTAAGGCTAAAATGACCTTTCTTATTCTAGGTATGACTGACATGAAACGGAAAAAAAATGTAAAACAAAATCCAAACTAGATCAGACTACATCAATTTAATCTTAAAATAGTGATAAGTGAGTGGAAGAGGAACCTTTCAAAGGTCTGGATGATCTGTGGATGTGAAAGCAATGTAGGGCCATGCCCAAGGGTATGTGCTACAGTGCTAGGCTTTTTGTGGCATTTGTCAGGTAAGACTGTCTGACTGAGACGAGTTCAAGTAAGAGGCAGGCTACTGAGATGATAAACATGTTGTAACAAAGCAGTTTGCGATTTAGAAGGCTTTCGTCAGAATCAAATGATATTAACCATTTGCACGTGAGGGAACATTTTGACTTACGCAGTAAAATTAGAGGAAATAATTTCATTTGCAGAGCATGGGAGAGGGGTTTTATTATAAGCCTGAAAAATTAATTCAGGACCTGATTCAGTTTCTGCCAAAGTGGTGACAGCTGTTTATTTTATTTTAGTCAAGGGAGATCTGATCTCCCATGGCTAAGCTATTGGTATTCTAGTCACAGTCAGTGAAATAAACATGTTAATTAATATCCAGGATAGCAGCTTCAAAGACTGAAGTGGACACATTTAGGAATGCTTTTACTCAAGTCTGTAGGTGGCATCAGTGTACTGTATGCAAGGCAAAAATAATTAATTATGCCGATAAATCTTGCTTTCCTGACTTCCGTTACCATGTAACCAACCTGGAGAGTTTAGAAAGAGCTCTAACATTCAGGATACCAGTTTTCTGAAGCAGAATGCAAAACAACAGGAAAAGTAATGGATTCCTTTTTTCCTTACAGATAAGCATGGCTTCCTTTCATATTGTTAGTGTCAGCATTTTTCATAAACACTGTCTAGCAGGCACCTAGAGAGAGAAATTTAACATTTATTGATTTTTCTCAAGTTGGATAATAAAGTCTTCCTGGACTCTGATTTTCAGGTGCTGGTAATGGACTTGTTGCTCTAAACTAGAATCTATAGAAATCTTTATAGAATTGAAGCAAAGAGGAAATGCAGGGTTTTTACTCGCCCTCCCGGAAGTGAATGTCATTTACAATGAGTAAGATATCAGTGAAAAATACTTCAAAATCAAGCATTTAACAGTAGACATTATGTCAAAGCAGAGTCTATATTAGCTCCCTAAGAGGGCTCCAGGCATTAATCTTTTTCAGTGGCAGCTGTGGGACTGCCTATGAAGCACATACCATGGCTTACCACCAAGTGGGAACTAGTGACCTGTCAGTATCTGTACTTTTGCTCTTCAGTGAAACAACAAAAAGATTAGCAAACTTTAAAATATGCTGAAACATGCTCCTTAACCTCTAAGGGTATTGAACATATGACCTCTAAAATTGTAAATTTGAAAACTGTACACAAATGTGCAAATCATCTTAAATATGTCTCACAGCATGATATCGGCACTGTGAGATGTACAAGCCAGTTTTTCTTAGGGAAAGGACAGACAGTGTAAAAATACTTTTACATTAATTGAATTATTTGGAGAATCTTCTTAAAGAAACCTCTAGGCTTTTCAGAGTAGTATTCACAATATCATGATTATTCCGCAGTGAGAGCACACAGTACATAGTCAATAGTTAGGATCAAGGTCCTCTGCAGATTAGTATAACAAGGTATTTACAGCCAATATGGCTGTAGCCAATATGGCTAAATCCGTTAGAGGCATTGAGTTTAAAAGGTAGAAATGTAGGTATCTCTAATGGCACTAAACTCTTATGTTTAGAAACTTATGTTAGTTCAGCTTAATCAAACCCAAACTAGTCACACATTAGAACATTAGAAAAGATCTACTGTGTAATGAATCTTGGCTTTGCACTGTCACAAAAAGCAAAATCATGTAATCATAGCTGCATGTTTATAATGCTCTGTGCTGTGAGCAGTTAGGTGGTGTAATCCCTCTGCTCTCTTGAAAAAGTAATTTCTTCTATTTCTCATTCAAGTTACTTCAAAGAATTTCCCCTCAGCTAATAAAATTTTACTAAAATGCAGTAAGTGATCATTTCACTGATCAGAAACCTGATGTTTTCTTGATCCCTGTTCCTTTACCTTTTCCAGTTTCCCACAGTTTTGATTAATTTCATGTACAGACATGGACTTTACTATTTCTTTTCAATTATAAATACTCAGGGTTGTAATACGATATCACTCATAACCATGACCTGAGTTCAGTCATTGTGAGTAGGTTAAGGTGCTATTTTGGTGAGTTTTAAAATAGCTCCTTCAAGTAGTAGACCCATAACTTTTGCTAGGTTTACCTCTTCCGTGTGAACTTGATTATGTCTGTTCCTTTTTCTAGACTCGGACTGAACAATATTGTCTAGTGTCAGAATTTTCCACTTATACTTTCCTATAGTTTTTATCATCTTGAGATGTCTGAATTGCTGTGGTAAATTTAATCTAGTCTTGCTTTTCTCTTAGCTGGCAGTTAAATAAATGGCTATAATCTATCAAGGATGTAGTAGAGGGTAAATTAATTCCTAATAGTCAGCATTTGCTGACTGAAGTGAGGTGACTCTATTTTTTTTCCTTTTTCATAATACCTTGCAGGTGTTTTAGGAGAGTTTTGAAAACAAATACAACATCATTTTCTCTTGAGAACTGTAAATGTACCTGTTCAGTGTAGTGTCAACAAATGCCCAGTGGCTTATACAGAACACCAGCTGTGCTATATAAATTTGTAATAAGTAATTCGGTGACAGAGATTGCTGCAATCTTTACAGAAAAGGAAAAACAACAAAATCAAACAAACAATTGCCATATAATTTCTGTACACACTCCAGCATAATGGAAACACCTTCTAGCTGCAAGTTCTAGAACATTAAAAGCAAAAAAATTACGTCATTTTCTTTTAAATTTTACGTGTTATATTTTGTCACAGCCTTAACCTGCTTGCAGCTGTGAAAATGCTGTTGTCCTGAAAGCTGCCTCCTTTATTCACATTCAAGATTTTGAGAATTCTCTCACCATTTGAGAGGAAGAGGGCCTTCCATCACACCTGCCAGGCTGTGAAACTTGTAGGGATTTTCCCAATACATCGCTTCCATATTTTCCATATAGCGCTCTCTTGCTCAGATTTCTATTTAGCAACTTTATTCACATCACAATTTCTTCTCTGTATTCTGAGATAAAGGACTGCTTTCACAGGAAAGTAGCCAAGGTCATAGATCTTTTCCTTGCTAAGAAATGGAATAGAAGACATTCACAACAGACTAGTTTAGTTAAGTAGAGAGAATTTGCTGTAATGAGTGGATCAGATTCTCACTTGATGTAACATGGCATTGTGGGTTTACAGCAGCAAAGCAACTGACCTACGTACAGCAGAACACTCTAAAATATAGTTCCACATTGATAAAGACACAGTAAAATTAATAAAATAGCTAACTATGATCCCAAGACTCACATGTCTAACTTTGACCCAGTCATTCAGTCTGCAAAACTCATTTTCTTAAGTTCATCCATTTGGCATGGTCACTCTTTCTTGGTCTTCTATCTTCATTCAGGCCCACTTGCTCCATCACATCTCAGATGATAAATGCATTCATTAGTGCTGATGTGGAATTTTGTAGCAAAATTGAATTGTGCTGATTCTAGAAGAATACCAAAATATTTCACTAAAGCATATCTGACAAGCTACTTGAAAAATCATAACTACCAAGGTCTGTCTATGTTAATATGTCCACAATGGGTCTCTCTCTGACCATACCAATACCTCTCTGGCACAGGCGCTTCAGGGCTTTGGAGCCCAAGAGCTCATGTAGGCTGCACCTTGATTAAGTCGTGTGAGAGAAACTAATGCATCATCTCCCTCAGAAATAAAACCTGGCAATGTTACCCGAATAGGTATGATGATATGCTCAATAGTGTGAGTGATCTGGGTAGGCTGGGCCCCTGACACACTGCAGGAGGAAGGTGTGGAAACATCCTCCCATAGGAGCTCTGAGAAGGTCAGCTATTAGATAGATATGCAGTCTCAGAGTGAAACAAAAGAAAATGTGAATTGGGATTGCAGGGACATACATCTCATTCACTGTTTAAAACCATTTCATAATTGATATATTTTATATATTACCCTCTGTAATTATTATGTACCCTCTTGTGATTGTTCTTAATTCTGAGCATTATCTTTCAGAAGTAAGTTAATTTTTTGTGTTAGTCTTCAGATGTTGAACTCAACTTTAATAAAATATGATGAGGTAGCAGTAATACAAAAAAATTCTCAAGTGTAGTGGTATGTTTTAGATAATACTGGTTAGTATGATCTATTATCAAGGTGGGCTTTTCTTTGTTTCATCTTTTCTTCTGTGATACTTGTTGAACTACAAGGTAAAGTAAAACAAAATCTATGTTAATACTAGTGTGGTTTAACCCTGGCAGCTCAGCACCACACAGACACTTGCTCAGTCTCCTCAGCTGGGATGGGGGAGAGAATCGGAAAGGTGAAAGTGTGAGATAGGATCGAGATAGGGACAGTTTACTAGATAAAGCAAAAGCCATGCAGAAGCAAAGCAAGACAAAGAATTCATTCACTACTTCCCACCGACAGGCAGATGCTCAGCCACTCCCAGGAAAGCAGGGCTCATCATGTCTAACAGTTTCTTGAGAAAACAAACACCAACACCCTGAAAATCCCCCACTTCCTCCTTCTTTTCCTCCAGCTTTTATTGCTGAGCATGACATCATCTGGTATAGGATATCCCTTTGGTCCATTTCGGTCAGCTGTCCTGGCTTTGTCCTCTCCCAACATCTTGTGCATCCCCAGTCTGTTCACTGGCAGGAACAACAACTAAAACAACCATGTGTTATCACTATTTTCATCAGAAATCCAAAACAGCATCATAGAAGCCTCTACCAAAAAAAAAAGTACTCTATGCCAGCAAAAATGAAGACAGTATCCACTGCTTTTTCCACATCACTTACATCATGCTCATCACTTTCCAATGTGTCCTTATTAATCACAACCCTTCAATTAATGTACAGTTATCATTCTTTCGTTTATGGACTACCCTAGTAAAATGTCCATAAAATGCTCACTGAGTTCTTTTGGTCCATGACTTAGCTTCTTTTTGTTACGGTGGTCACTCAGGATAAGAGAGGCAATTTATTGTTACTGAACGCCAAAGCCAGCTCACGTTGGGTCAGTGCTGCACTTGCACTGCTTCTTGTGAGGCTTATCCTCTGTTTGTTCCAGTGATTCCTGCTATAAGACTTCCTACAACATGCAACTCAAACCATGTGTTACAACAGTGTAAAAGCATATCCTTTACGATCTCCACCCTTTGTCCTTTTGGACCCGGCTGTAGGATTTAACATTGCAATGAACCTTCTCTCACTCCTGCTCCAGGCTGGGCTTGTGCATTGGTCACATTTGCTTTGAGAAGTACCTGCACTGGCGTGGCCTTATCCATGAACCACAGTCCCTTCAGAGGTCAGCCTACTGTGACATGGATTTCTTCACAGCCGTAGTCTCTTCAAGGTGTACTTGCTCAGGCATGGCCTTTTTCATTGGCCACAGTCCCTTCAGAGTTTCCTGTAGACACCTGCTGTGTCATGGTCTTATCCACTGCCTCAGACGCATCAAGGTGTTCTGGCCTGGCCTTGTACATGCACATAGACATTGCGTGGTGTGCCTGCTGTGGCACAGATTTCTCCATGGCCACAGATGCTTTGAGGTGTACTTGCTCCTGTGTGGGCTCATCTGCAGGTCACAGTCCCTCTAACTTGTGCACACACTGGAGTTCTAATCTGTCCAGTATAGCAGCACAGGACCAGCAGCAATGCCCTGGCCAGCCCAGGCTCACGGCCATAGCTGTTATCTGAATGTTCTCAGGTAAGCAAAGCAAGATGATAAGGAGTAGAACAAATGACAGAATCAAAAGCAGTCGCTAAAAGGCATTGAACTCCAAGATAAGGTGGGCAAACCCCATGACAAGCATGGTAGCCTGCCCATTGGCAGCAAAACAACTATCACATCTATAAATTTCATTTAACACACTCCACACTCCAATCAAATCTGTCATCCTCTAGAATCCTTTGAGCCGCATGTTGGGCGCCAAAATGAACTATTGTGATTTAACCCCTGAAGACAGCTCAGCACCACACATCCACTCGCTCACTCTACCCAGCTGAGGTGGGGAAGAGAATTGCAAAGGCAGAAGTGTGAGAGCTCATGAGTTGAAATAAAGACAGTTTATTAGTAAAGCAAAAGCCACACAAACAAGCAAAGCAAAACAAGGAATTAATTCGCTACTTCCAATTGTCAGGCATATGTTCAGTTACTTCTAGGAAAGCCGGGCTCATCACACATAGTGGTTACTTGGAATGACAAATATCATAACTCCAAATGTCCCTCCACTTCCTCCTCCTTTATCCCAGCTTTTATTGTTCAGCATGACACCATCTGGTATGGGATATCCCTTTGGCCAGTTCAGGTTAGCTGTCCTGGCTGTGTCCCCTCCCAGCACCTTGTGCATCCCCAGCTCCTCTCTGGAAGGGCAGCACAAGAAATAGAAAAGGCCTTGGCTCTGTGTAAGCACTGATCAGCAACAGCTAAAACATCAGGGTACAGTCACCACTATTGTCATCAAAAATCCAAAACACAGCACCACACAAGCCTCTATGAAAATGAATTAACTCAATTCCAACCAAAGCCATGATAGATAGGTACTGATGAAATGTTATCTTGTTACATTTTGGGACAGAAAAGAAGCTTTACGGGTATTCCTGTCAGAAATACACTCATCCTTTGAACATCTTCCCTCACATGAACAGCATTTTAATTTAATTGACAGATTAAACTGTACATTTCCCAGTGGAAAAGGTTACTGTACATCATATAAACTAAAGTCCATTTAACAACTTGTTAAAGGATGAAGTTTGGTACTAAGTTTATATAGGATTTTGAAAATTAATTGTTTCAGCTGACATTAATGTTTCAGCTATATGTAAATTATGCATTAGAATGTTACTGCAGAACAGGGAAAGATCAACTCCTCAATTTTAACTGAACATAAATTACATTTACACTCACTGAAGGTTCCCTTAACCCTGCCAGAAATGTGTAAATGGTCATCAGTGCAAATGAGATACAGGGTCACTGTAGAATTTTGTCATTGGAAAGTCAGAGCTTTGCTTTTGCTTGATTTTAGAGCTTAAAGGTAAATTGTTTCAAATGAGGAACTAAGTTTTCACTGTTGGTTGTTAAAAGGCTGCTTTACTTATACATATCAAAAATATTTAAAACGTAACCTTTAAATGTTGTCTTATGTTGATAACTAGGTCTTTTCACATTCTTTTTCATAGAATCATCATAGAATCATAGAATGGCTTGGGTTGGAAGGAACCTTACAGACCATCCATTTCCAACTGCCCTGCCATGGGCAGGGTTGCCACCCATTAGATCAGGCCCAGGGCCACATCCAGCCCAGCCTTGAACATCTCCAGGGATGGGGTATCCACAGCTTCTCTGGGCAACATGTTCCAGTGCCTTGCCACCCTCTGAATAAAGAATTTCCTCCTATCAACTAATCTAAATCTATCCTCTTTTGAAATTTAATGTTACTTTGGAAAAAATATTCTATTTTAGAACATCATTGTGTATTATATGGTTCTCTGAATGTGTTTGTTTTGAAACTGAGGAAGACGAACTAAGATGATGTTGCATTATCATATGTAATGATGGAATTAGAAGTTCCTCACCAGCCTATCAAGTGGTAATTGGAATCAGCCAGGAGTTATTTTTCTTATAGAATTTTAATGGAAGAGAAGGCATCTTTTTTTGTTGCTGCAAAGATTAGAGCAATTGAAAGTATGGCTTTTCTCTTTGATTCAAGTTTTTGCCCTAAGGGCCACATTGTTTGCTTTCTTTTTTTCTGTGGAGAGAATTTATATATCATGAAATGGCAGAGTAAATTGTGATGCACTTTCAGTGTAGGACAGAAAGTACATTTATTAGCCATATAAATCCAGAAGAAGTAGTGCCACTGTTGGCCTATTGCATAGAAAGACTCAGTGAGTTCATCTTAATAATTGCAGTCCTCATGTAATAATAGAGTAAATATGTTCATTTAGGAGAAGTCCAAATGTTTCAGAAAACTCTTACCAGAGTTATATATAAATCAGAATATGCTGTATGGATAACGATTGAAAATGGTTTTCCTAGGAGGCTCTAGTTTGGCCAGTTCTTCTATTTAAAAAACTGAAGACTAAAAATTGGATATTTATAATGCTGTTACTGCATTTTACTAGTAAGTAGCATCTCAGTTAAACAGGTAAAAACATCAAGGAAGATAATTATAAGAGAAAATGTGTGGACAGAATTCATGTGTTTAATTAGATCAAATTGTGTATCTGAAAACACAGTCTTTTTGGGTAAAGGTCTGAAACAGTTTGTCAAATAGAAATTGCTACCTCAGTTGGGGAACAAGCATGACTGATACTCATCAGGCTGTCTTGGCTTTAGCCACACTACCACCACTATATGGGAGACAAGATATAATTCTTTTCAAGAGTTTTTACTACCCAAATTGTAGAAATGTTTTCCTAATCATTATTATATAATGAAAACAAAGCATTCATTGTTAGTACTTCAGTGACGTCCCATTATTAAAAAAAAAAAAAGTATTTTAAAAGCCTGGTATTTTTAAGAGTAATTTGTGTTGTAAGGCTGTCAGAAATACTAAGGAGTACAACATTTTTCTCCAAAATTTCAAGAAAATTCATGTCTTGGTGTACAGGTGAGTATTTACTAGATATTTTTCTATTTATCAATATCCCCGTACATCTATAATAAAAAGCTGAAGAAACATTTCACAAACATTTTTCTGTGGGATTCCATTTAAGATTATTTTATTTATTTATTAAAAATTCCTTCTATATGGAGCTCTGATTTCTTGTTCTCAGAATAAAATCTTTCTCCTGTGAAATATCATCAGCATTTTTTGTTCCTGTTTTTGGTCTGATCAGAGTGGATTTAACATTTGGAGTCAAATGCAAACACTATGAGTTAAATAATGCATATATTTAAAGTAGGTGCACACATCAGGCTTCTTTTAAGCACACTACTCATATTTTTTGCATAGTGGCTACTTTCCTAAGAAAAATGAGCAATAAAGAATTCATCATCTGCTAGCAAGAGAACTGCAAAATATTTCAATTTTTCACTATATGGTGAAACCTAGGTTTATGGAATGTCATTATGCCTACTGAATTATCCATACAGGCAGTTTGAAACAACATGTGGATGGGGCTTCTCAAAGAAACAGATGAAACTAAGACACCCTGACAGAATTGTTGCTACACTTCTGATAAGAAGAATGGATTTTTAGTTCAGGGTTGGAAAATATACATTATTTGAAGTCTCAAATTAGAGTGTATAATTCAATGAATCTTGTCATAAGTTGAACACATACCATGTCTTGCAATAGGTGAAGTGGGGACAGGGTTCTTCAATGGCAAGCATAGTTGATAAAGAAAAATATGTTATGTTTAGTAGAGAGGACTTTGGAATTCATGTGGAAAATTCAACAGATACATTATACTTTGCTCTGTCATTGAGTTTAATTCATTAATACTGCCCAAACACTTTTGGGTACTACATCTATAAAGCAAATTTGACATTTAAGCAATGTGATTAATGCTGCCTAAACTAGAAGCTTCTGAGAAGCTTTAAAAAGTAATTCAGAAGACTGATGGTGGGAGCTTTCTTCTCTCTCCCCAGGGTGTCTATTGGATCCTAGGATTTGTGGTACAGTTCAGGGCTTCCTTTCAGTGAAGAGCTAAGCACAAGCAGCACACCTATAAATACAAGATACCTTTGTACATTTCTACATGTAAATTCAGTGCCTGAACTTTCATTGCAGCCAGTCATTGGCCTGGACGCTGATACCTAGAGAAGGATCCAGCTGGTCACACACTCGAGGATCTACTGAGTTGTCCAAAGAAAGGTGTCTAGCACTGTTTTAGGTAGTGTGATGTTTCCTGCTCAGCTGCCAGTAAGGACATTAGCTTGTGCATATTTTATCCCTATAACTATGCGTATTGTGGCTTATGAAAAGTACTATACAATAGAGGATTGCTGAGTCAAATATTCTTTACAAGATTCTTTCATTTCAAAATACCAGCCTTTTACTGAAAATTGCCAACTTCCTGAGGAACTGATCAATTTTTGCAAAATTCATCTAAAAGTGTTAAAATGTTTTTAAAAATAACAAAAAATATATGTTTTGCTATTTATGGAAATGTTTTTATTTTTAATTGACTTTTTATTTAGAATTTTAATACTATTTTTCACATTAATTATATGGAACAAAATGGAACAAAGAATATAATGGCCTTACTTCCATTTCATTATCTGTAGAATCCTCATTTTCAATTGGCTGTTCAAAATTGTGGTGATACAATTTGCAACCCGCAGTATGATAAAGACTACTATATTTAATGATATATTTGTAGAATATAAAACCTACATTTTTTTTATGTGTGTCATTGAAAGAAAACATAATGATTGTTCCACAAACTTATGTTTTAAAAATCAAAGGCTATGTAATGAATACCTCTTTTGAAATCTAGGTAGAATATGAGATGAGTAAAGATAGCAATCAGAAAGATGCAATTCTGTGTTCAGTTTTGGCTGTATTTTGAAAGGATCATATGGATGACATTTTTGGCAGAAAGTATTTCTATGGATATAGAAATTGTGATTATAGAACTATCACTGAATATTCTTGCAAAATGTGGCAGGTTAAGGTTTAGGAATAATAGAGAAAAATGAAGTTCAAGTTGGTCATTCAACTACAATAGCAATATATATAAGAAAGAAAGAAGAGAATGGGTTGAAAATGGATCATCTAGGCAGGTAGCTACTGTTATGCTCTATGACTGTATTTCTTTCCCATGTGGTCAGAAATTCAGGAGTTCCAAAGGCTGCTCATATGATATCTCATTTAATGAATAGGTCAGTGAAGGACTTAAGAAGCCTTTATGATTCTGTACCTCATTGTAGTCAATGCATCATCAAACACTCCTGATGAAAGATGGAAAGTTTCAGTTGTTCTCTAAAGACTGAAAAAGGTCTCTGCAGGTATTTGAAATGAATAGAACTGGGAGAAATTATAAGCCTGCTAAAGAGGGGATTGCAAACTCAAAGTTCCTGCTAAGGAACAGTTCAAAATGTGATTTGACCCTGCAGGACATAGATATTCTCTTTTCTGTTACATTTCTTACCTAGCTAATTATGTATTACCTTACAGCTTGAATAAGCAGAAGGAAAAATCTATTGTGATTTTATAAAATGCATATGAGGGACAAGACAGGGAGGCTGTATCCTTCTTTCATAGAATCGAGTGATATTGTGTTCATCTTTCAATATACAGACATCAAAAAGACATGACTAATTGCATGGGGTAAGAAACTTCTGTATTCAGAGATAAAAGTGATATTTTTTTGCAGTGGAATATAAGGAATACTAGGAATATAAAAGTGATGAAAGCAAGAAGATGTATTATATTCCTTTTGGAGGAGATATTCTGTTATAATTTATTACAAAATTGAGACATTTCATCAAGTAAGATACTGTGTACTAGGGTCAAAATGGCAGAAAAAGCTATTTAAAAAGAGTGTTCTTGTGTTGAGGGGAAATGCACTAAATGTTATGATAGGCTTATATTATTACTTGTTCCTTAATCTTCTTTTTAAACATAATTTTGCTCAGCCTTGAGAAAAGAAGGCTGAGAGGGGATCTTATTAATGTCTACAAATATCTAAAGTGCGAGAGGCAAATGGACATGTGCAATCTCTTTTCAGGGGTGTTTGGGGACAGGACAAGGGGAAATGGGCTAAAACTAGAGCATAGGAAGTTCCACATCAATATGCAAAACAATTTCTTCACAGTGTGGGTGATGGAGCACTGGAATAGGCTGCCCAGGGAGTTTGTGGAGTCTTCCCTGGAGATATTCAAGACCCATCTGGACACCCACCTGTGCAACCTGCACTAGGGAACCTGCTTTGGCAAGGGGGTTGGGCTCGATGATCTCTCAAGGTCCCTTCCAACCCCTACAAAAAAAAATAAATAATAAATTAAATTAAATTAAAAAATCACTTATTTCAATTTAGGTAAATACAGAACTGACATTTATCATGACAGACTCAGACTCAAGACAGATTCATCATGATTTTGGCCATTTTGACTTTTTTTCTGAGCTATGAATACAGAATTAAAGATGAGACAAAAACTAAATAACTGCACAACCAGCAAAGAGAATGATCTCTTTTAAGGACACAATTTCTTCTGAGTATCTAAATGGAAAGCATATGATAAATGTCATTCAGGTAAGGATATACTGAGTTGTTGCTTTGCAAATGAGTCATTTTAAGTTATAGACACTACTTTTAGTTTTGGCAATACTCCAAATAGCTTTTTCAGCTCTTAAAAAATTATTGCCAGTTGAATTCATTTTGTTAATCTTTCAAGTACTGGAAATGAAGAGCAGATGAATCTGTGATGTGCCCAATTATCTACTGACTCAAATGGCTCTATTAGCTGAAATAATAGCAAGACTACTTGATAGTTGTTCTGTTGAAGCTGTTGCTTTATGAGGAATTATGACACATGGGGACAACTTCTCTTTTCCTAATGAGTCTCCCAAATTTTAATCTCGGGCTACAGAAATATTCAGTTGCTATGGCTTTCGCATAGTAAAGAGTATAACATGGGTGTTGAAAATTATATTGGATAACTCTATGGTAACTGGGCACAAAAATTTCAAAATTTTTAGACAAAATTTTTATAATTCTATGCTATTCATAAAAGTCCATGCTGCCATGTTTCCCTTGTGAAATTCAACTACAGATAGTGGTGCCAAGCTATTGCTGGCAACTTGTTTGACTTTATGGTGGCAAAAGCAATTCCTTATTAGCCCTCATATGGTGTTCAGTACTAAACTGGCTACCAAATTGGAAATTATTATGAAAATTACCAAATAAGCATCATGGAAACTGGAATTCTTAAAAACTATCACTCTTTCAAAAATATTTGTCAAACAGTGAGCCTGAAAAACTCGAGTTACCACTTTTATTCTGTAAAATGGCAAAAGAGCAGAAGGAGAAGCAGCTGCAAGAGGCGGAAAAACAGCAGGCGAAGTCATAAAAGCTCCAGATTTTACACCCTGCTCACTGGCTCCAACCTATGAGTTAGAGCAGAGGGGACTTGGAAGGAGAACATGAGCAAGAGAAG
>WBMW01002015.1:114715-168196 GCA_013396635.1 Penelope pileata
GAGCGGTAAGGGAATCACATCCGCCAGCTCCCTCAGCACACGCGGATGCATCCCATCAGGGCCCATGGATTTGTGCACATCCATCCCAGCCAGACGCTCCCGGACCATCCCCTCCTCAACCAGAGGGAAGCTCTTCTCAACCGGAGGGAAGCCCTCCATTTTCCGGAGACTTTTATTCTGTAAAATGGCAAAAGAGCAGAAGGAGAAGCAGCTGCAAGAGGCGGAAAAACAGCAGGCGAAGTCATAAAAGCACCAGATTTTACACCCTGCTCACTGGCTCCAACCTATGAGTTAGAGCAGAGGGGACTTGGAAGGAGAACATGAGCAAGAGAAGAGAAATGGGAAGCATTAGAACATGACCATATATAGAGGGGTTTTGAACTGACAGGTGATACAGAAACATATTTTTATAATTATCCTCTTGGATGCCTGCTCTTAGCCATATTTTTTTACAGGAGATTGCAGTTTTTCTTGGTTTTCATGATAAGGCTGGGATATATGCAAATGAAACCTTGTAAATGGAAGTCATAATTAATTGGGGCAAGGATATCTTAACAAATCATGATTACTTTTTGAACTCTGGGGAATCTGTATTTACTTTGTAGCTTAATAAGTCTGGAAAGGAAGATATCCAGGAAGTAGGGTGTGCTGGTTTTTTTTTGGCTTAAAAACAAAATAGTGATTTGCAGTGTGGTGGTTTTGCTTTTGCATGTGAAGGTACTTTTTCTACTCTAACCCTTGTTTTACCATAGTTGTATTTGAATATATAATGAAGTACCAGATGGAGGTTGTAGCAAGCTTTCTACCTTGATAGAGTATATGATATATACTTGATATACTGAAGACAAGCTTTCTCAGCCAGTGTCTGCTTTTGTGGATGCTGCCACCTGGGAGAGCTGTGAGGATATCTAGGCGTCTCTAGTGGTGCTCACTTCTACTCAGTTTTGTCATCCTCACAGAGGAACCTGCATAAAAAAATACTGGCTTGGCTTCAAGATCATACATTATATACAGACTTCATATGGAAGAATTTGGTCTCAGCTTCTGTAACACCTCTAACGATCTCTCTGAAATTTCTGTCAAGACTTTACTGCTCAGACCATAGGATTTGTCTAACTCATAGTCCAGGATCTTCCAAAAATCTATGGTGTCATTCTGTAACTACATGGGGATTTTAACTATGCTTATCACAATAAATAATAAAACAATAATAAGAAAGTAAATCATAATAATTATTATGAAGCTGAACTGGGCAATGATACAATTCTGTTGAAGAGGCAAAATTCATAGGCTATTGGGAAGAGTTGTCAAGGCATACAAATTTACTAAAATTTTTCCCTGGAGTGCCATTCAGCTTAGAATATCTAATGTCCGTGTCTGAGGTAAGCACCTTATGATCACCCTCTTCCTCTTTCTAATCTTTTTTCCTATGTTAAAGAAGAAAACTGATATATTTTTGTAAATCCTATCCTCTGGACTCTAACAGAAGAATTTCTTCGGTTTTGCTTTAAAGTGCACCTGGACATCTGCCCAAAACCATGAAACTCAGGTCAGCTACAGGGGCATACACAGGAGCATCTCAAAATCTACTGACAGTACATCTTCTGGTCCTTAAGTGCTCTGCAGTTTGATTAAGAAAAAGCCAGCTATACTTATGGACCTGACTGTGTCACACAGCTTTCCACTTCTGGAAGTGCTGAGGGTGGTGCTGCTAAAAAGCAGACAAATGAAGAGAAGATTAGAAGAGTGTTTGGATCTATGTACGAGAACAGGACCCACTTGTGGTGAAGAAGGCTTGCCAAGTGGTTGAGACAAAATAGTATAGAAATCAGACACTTTAGCTAATCAGAAAAACCTGGCAGGTTCACCTGGCCAGAAGTCAAATAATTTTCTGACACACTGCTAAGGGTTAGGTTTTAATGGGCCTTTAGATTGCATGCAAATATAATTTAATTTTTGAAAACATAAAGGAGTATGCAAACAGACAAACTGGGATTTTATGGCCTGAAATCAACTTTTTACGCAGGTAAACAGTGATAGGACAAGGGGGAATGGTTTTAAGCTGAAAGAAGGAAGATTTAGATTAGATGTCAGGGGTAAATTTTTAACTGAGAGGGTTGTTTGGTGCTGGAACATGCTGTCCAGAGAGGTTGTGGACGCCCCTTCCCTGGAGTTGTTCAAGGCCAGGTTGCATGGTGCCCTGGGCAACTTGGTCTAGTGGGTGGCTAGCCTGCCCATGGCAGGGAAGATGGAACTTGATGATCTTTGAGGCCCCTTCTGACCCAAGCTGTTCTATTAAAATTTTAGCTGAAACTAATAAAGAGAATAATCAAATTAGGCTAGACAGGTATAGGAGTATCTGGCTTTGTTGGCATCCAGTACTTTTACTGAGGGATGTGGAGGCAGCAGATCAGGAATGAACCAGAATCACTTATCAATAGATCCACTCTTGGACACTAGTATTTTCTAGTGAAGGAATACACAGTTCATGAAGATGAGACAGGATAAAGCCAAACTGAATACAAGTTCATGGTGGCTCACAATATATTCCATCTGCTTTCGTTGCTTCAAATCAAAATGTATGTAAAAAAAGAAAAATAAGCTTTCTGGAGTTGTTGCTCTTCAGTTTTTTCAACACAGGAAATGAAGTGTCCTGAATGCTTGGCCATCAACTGTACTACACTTCAGCAAATAGGTAGCCAGTCTCAGACCTAGGGTTGCTTCTTTGCCTGTTTAACGGGTCTGTACAAATATCTTGCACATTCCTTGAGGACAAGGAAGACAACCTTATAACCTCCCTTGGGATGAAGGGAAACATCTGAATGTAAAAAAAAAAAAAAAAAGGCAGATGAGAAATTTATAAACCATTGACTTAATCAAGTTAGGGATGACTTTTCTGGGTCTAAGTGAAACATTCAATTTCAGTGTATCCTTCTTAATAATGCTTATGCTTTATAATCAATTTTATTCTATTATTTATCATTACTTTGCATGTATGATTATTAAAGCAAGTTTTAATCAATGTAAAGAGACTCACTGTTTCAACAGCTTCTCATTTTCCTCCAGTGATGAAAGAGTATGTGAAAAAGAAAACTAGGTAAACACCCTTCTCGGATTTACCAGAATACTTGTTGTTGTTTCACAGTAGATTTATCCTTGCTATAGCACTGGGAACTTGCATTAAACCCATTAGTTATATCTAAGATCCCAAACCAAGCATTTACTTGAAAATGAATGATTTTCTCATCTATTGTGAATTTGAAATAATGTTGGATAATCCTTAAAATACCATATTCTTTATTTTCTATGATCACTTTTGTGTTCATTTTCTCTTTAACTGTTTTCCTCACAAAGCATATGTTTAATCATAATTCAAAACTGATCGAAGTTGTAGTAAATTTAAATAGATAAAAATATACATATCATTTGTTTATAGTTCATAGAATCAGAGAATCATTTGAGTTGTAAGGAACCTTTAAAGATCATCTAGTCCAACTTCCCTTCAATGTACAGGGACACCTACAGCTAGATCAGGTTTCTCAGAGCCCCATCCAGCCTAATCTTAAATGTCTCCACGGACGGGGTTTCCACCACCTCTCTGGGCAACCTGTTCCAGTGCTTCACCACCTTTACTGTAAAAAACATTTTTCTTATATCCAAGCTAAATCTCACTTCTTTCAGTTTGAAATCATTTCCCCTTGTCCTATCACCACAGATCCTGCTAAAGAGTCTGTCCCCCTCTTTCTTGTAGCTCCCCTTCAGATACTGAAAGGCTGCTATCACGTCTTCCTGGAGCCTTCTCTTCTCAAGGCAGAAGAACCCCAGCTCTCTCAGCCTGTCCTCATAGGGGAAGTGTTGCATCCCTTGAATCATTTTTGTGGCCCTCCTCTGGACACGCTCCAACATCCACGTCTCTCCCATACTGAGGACTCCACATCTGGATGCAGTACTCCAGGTGAGGTCTCACCAGCGCAGAGTAGAGGGGCAGGATCACCTCCCTTGACCTGCTGGCCATGCTTCTTTTGATGCAGCCCAATATACAGGTGGCTTTCTGGGCTGCAAGGGCACATTGCTGGCTTATGTCCAACTTGCCATCCACCTGTACCCCCAGGTCGTTTTTGGCAGGGCTGCGTTTTATCTGTTCATCCCCCAGCTTGTATTGATAGTTTCTCAACTAAACACTGCATTTTGGCTCAGCAGGAGTAAATATGCTATGTAGGACTTTGTTTCACAGTTTGGAACTCTAGATGTTTTCATTCACAGTGTGTCCCATGAGTCAGAATGAGCTACAATACAGCTGAGACATAAACTACTTTTTTTCACAGCAACAACTGATAGAGTAGGCCATTTTTGCTTGAGAATTAAGCTGAGATATGTCTGTGAGCAATGGAAGTGGTTGGTTTCTTTCTCCTCCTCCCTGACCTGAAGTTAATTACTGGCATAGCAACATACATGAATTGACTCTGACAGCCAATAATGTCTTCAACAGTTAATGAATGAACAGCAGGGTTTAGTTAGGTACTTTCTAAAAGGGTATTTAAGTGTATTTTTACAAAATGCAATTTTTCTTGTAGTATTACTTTTCTCTATTGTCTTTATAATATCTGTGCTTCTCAGCCTACAATATTTACTAGATTTTTGATATTAAACATTTTATGTAATGTGAGTTTTAAAATTCTCTGAAAAACATTTCAAGCAGTCATTATGCAGCTGATCCCTGTTTAAGTCAAATACATTAAGACATTCAAAGGCCTGTACTATAGAGCTGTTTCTAGGTCATAACGTTTTATTGTGTACAATCAGAAAATGTGGTGTGGTTGGCAAACCCTACATTGGTTTTTGAAATTACTCTGCTACCAGTATGTTCCAATCAATGAGAACCTTTGAGCCATGAACTTTTATTGATTTGTATTCTCCTGGGTAACATAAATGGCCTTCCTTAAGTCTTCCAATTTCACCATCATAATTTTTTTTTCTGAAAACAGCTGAAAAGAATGACAGGTTTATTTATGCAGTTGCTTTTCTGTCCAACTCTTCTAGAGCCTGAAACAAAAGCAAATGCTAAGCCAGAGTAGAAAAGAAATTATCATCTTTGTCTTGATTTGAGGACCATTGGTTAGTAAAACTATGCAGTAGTGTCTGACTTCTGGAAATATGCACTATCATACTAAACCTGTTCTGCCCTTTTTAAAATGTTTAATTTTTCACTCTTTGAATCGCAATATAAGTTTTTATTACTTTAAGTTGAAGAAGTGACAGAATAAAATTCTAGTCATCCTACCACATTATTTTTATTAAAGATACTTGAACGTGGAATTTCAGCTTGACAGACCAATCCTAGACAATAGCACTAAGGACTGAAGAAATGATGTCTGTCTACTTTGTGAATGAACTGCTCTGATGCATGGGACTCAGCAAAGCTACCATCCAAGATCCCATTTCCCAGTCACACTGAATTAGCAGATCTGTAAAGAGTAAAAGTTAGAAGGAAATACCATCTGGATTGTGTATGAATCAGAATGATGGAAGTCTCTTCAAATAAATATTTGATCCATGTTGAGCTGAAAAGTGGGTAATTAAATTGCTTTTTTTTTCCACTGAGAAAGATCTCATAGTTACTAAAAATTATTTGAGGTATCCCCTTTCCTGCAATCTGTCTAATGAGGAAATATTGAATGTGAAATTGAATTAGCTTCCAAAAAACTATGTGCTTCACAGATCTGTCTGTGTGTACGTATCTAGAGCTGCTTCAGAGATTCATACACTCATTTAAAAGAAAGATGGATGTACCTACACATATAAATGAAGGTACTCAGCATGACCTGGTCAAAGTCACAGAAAGTTTGTGACAGAGCAAGGAATTAAACCAGCTGTTCCCTTAATTCCAGATCAGGTCTGTAATCATGAACAGCCTTCGCTTCCAGGTATCCAGTCAGGCTCTTCCTCTGCCAGAGATTTTCTGCATCGTGAGTCAGTTAATAAATTTGACTCTGATCCAAAAAAGGATTTATATGCACATGTAAGAAACAGTGATATTCAAAATACCCACCTTGGCACCAACGGTCATCAGAAAAATTAACTGAGAACCAGAAGTTCTGCTTTTGTGCACAGGCAAAGTGATCTTAGTCATTTTAGGCACTTAGCTAAGTGATTATAGAATGAATCACAGAATGGTTTGGGTTAGAAGGGGCCTTAAGATCATCTAGTTCCAACCCCCCTGCAATTAGCAGGGACACCTGTCACTAGATCATTATCTCATGTCAAATCCTGACAATGATCCTTAAATTAAGTTTTCTTCTCTCTAAATCCCGTGGGTCCTATCTGAAGACATATTCTTAACCCATCTATCAAACATGTTCTGGATGAGATCCACACCAAACATAATAACAATTAGCCTTATTTTTCAAAATTGTGGTAACTGCCACTTGTTCTGTTAATTCTCTTAAATAATACTTCAGTAGCTCTGCAATGTAATGAAATCCTTTCTTCAGTTTGGGAATAAAAGGTAATTTCCTCATTTACTGGGGTAGCTTACAGAATCTTTAAGCAAAGTTTAGTCTTACTTTATAAAAATTATTATTATACGTGGCGTATAAGAGAACAAAGACCCAGTTTACACTGAATTATTTAAGGTAATCTAAACAGTTTGCTGAAGCATGTTATGACAGTTATGCTCCGGAAATTACTTGCTATATGTTGTATAAAGCAGCATGTGTACATAAGCCTATGTCTACATACATACTAACAGATAGACTGATAGTTTCCATGGCTGAATATTAACAAACCTGGAAGGATTTTAATAAAAATGCAATGTATTTTTAATTATTTGAGATATTGCCAGAGATAAATATCTCTGTATTTTTGGAGAAGAGATGTTTAAGGTCTTCTTCATTGATGCCAGGTATTTTCAAGTGTTTTAATATAATTTGCCAGTACAAATTACAGCTGTTCTCATTTTCATATCTTTCTTTGGCTTTTGAATTCTTATACAGACTAGATTTGCTTCCATTCCAATTAAAGTCTGTATTTTAGTGTTTATTTTAAAATAAAAATTAAAAATGCAAAATTGTATTTTATTTTTTCTTGTTTGGCAACTATACTGATAAATTCTATCAGAATTTTATAGTTCATCATATAGAATGGCTTGGGTTGGAAGGGACCTCAAGGATCATCAAGTTCCATATCATAGAAGAAAAATAAATTGTATATTTATTTTCATGACTATTTTAGCAGAATCATTTGTTTCTCATTTCAAATGGCTTTTATTTGTAATTGAAAACACAAATTTACCAGGAAATTTTTTGTTCTATTTTTTCCTCTTTCAAGCTTTTTCAAGGGTATATTTAAGCAAGAGTATATAATTTATCTATCTGTTTTCCTCCTAGTAGTCACAGCTTGCTCACAGACCTGATGCAATCTGAAGGTTGCACATGAGCAAACGGATCTAAGTTCTTTTAAACCTTAGAAGCTGATTCAGCCAAGGCAGTAAATAGTTCCACTAGAACTTAGTTATATGAAAGTTCATAGCAGTGGAATGGTACATATATCAGTAAACATATGGTACTGGCATGAACTGCAGTGGTTGCACTGACAATAGATGAAATTAAATATTCGGTAACCTTGGACAATCAATTAATTGATCTGTAAATTACATGATACTGTGATGAACTTTTATCCCTGCATAATATATGGCTGCACTTTCTTTCTTCCCTTGGATCTTCCTCTTACAATAAGTTGCTTTGATGACCAGAAGTAATTGCTGAAAGTGAAACTTCTGTATCAGTAGTAATGGCTGTATTTATTTATTTTTTTGGTAGCATGTGAAACACATTTGCTTTCTTGTATTTAGTATAAAGTTACAACTTCTCAGATGTGTATTTTGATAACTGTTTGCTCACAGTATTATCAGGAAAATGTTTATTACTTGGTAGTGGTAAACCCCAAATGAGAAGAAGACTTTCTTTTTCCTTGCTTAACTGTTTGAGTATTTTATTTACTATTTACAAAAATATACACATCCACGTAACATCCTATTCTTTTCCAAAATGGTATTGTACCTAGTATATAAGGACACAACCATTTGGAAAAATACTTCTGTGATCAGTCTGTATTCTTTTGTAAAAAGGGGTATTGTACTGCGCTGGTCTAACCCAGCTAAGTATAGTCCCTGAAATCCTGTTAAGCACCATACGACTTGAAATCCAGTTATATGAATGCTGAACATCTCTTTTGCCCTTCATTCTTCAGATTTTAGTTAAAAGACTTGCCTGTCTCCTAAAGTAGGAGCCTCTGTATCTCAGAGCTTTCTGTGTCTGGTGGTGTCAAAGTCTAATACTCTCTGATCAGGTTCTCTTAGATATTACACGTGAAGAGGGTTTAATTTTTTTTTTCCTTATTTGAAGATATTTGGCATTACATGGGATTTGATTTTGCACAGTGATACAACAAAGTACTTAAATCACAACAGAAGCACACTATAGTGAGTGCAATATGCAGTTGAATCACAGTGCAAATATGATTCCCATTACTTGTCTCTGTGTGCTCACCATCATGAAACCAGTTATACTCAGTCACTGAAAAGGAAGATGTGTGTTAAAGACAACTCAAGCCCAATGTCCTCTTCAAATTTCATTTTGTTAGTTGTCCAGTTTTTGTATTGGGCAGAGCCACATATACACTCCCTGCTGCCCCAGCTGTTGTGGCTCAAGATGACTTTACGCTTGACCAATTATGTCAAGAAAGGCTGTTTATATAACCCTGTGACCCACTGCTGCAGCCATATATCTGAAACAAAGGTTAGCCTCTAGTCCTCCATATGTTGAGATCAGTTCAGCTTTTTCTACAGTAATTAATGACGTCAAGCTGAGTGGTGCAGTTGATACAACAGAAGGAAAAGATGTGATCCTAAGGAATTTGGACAAGCTTGAGAAGAGGTCCCACAGGAACCTAATGAGGTTCAACAAGGCCAAGTGCAATGTACTGCATCCTGGCTCAGGGCAATCTCAGATATTCATACAGACTGAGAGAACTCATTGAGAACAGCCCTGCTGAGAAGGACTTGGGGGTCCTGGTATGTGAAAAACTTGACATGAACCAGCAGCATGTGCTCGCAACTCAGAAGACCAACTGCATCTTGGGCTGCATCAAAAGAGGGATGGCCAGCAGGGCAAGGGAGGTGATTGTCCCACCTACTCTGCCCTCGTGAGGCCCCACCAGGAGTACCGTATCCAGATATGGAGCCCCCAGCAGAAGAAAGACATGGAGCTGTAGGAGCAGGTCCAGAGGAGGCCACAAAGATAATCAGAGGGCTGAAGCACCTCCTGTATACTTCCAGACAATAGCATCCCACTGAAGGACTATCTAAAATCTGGCAGTTCCGTTTTGTAAAGCTGATCAAAAGTCTTTTTCTACTCTACGTTAGTCAGTGTTTATCTGCTTTATTCTGCAGTTTGTTTTTGTAACAGTACATTATATAGCAGACTAACCCAAGTAATGGTCTGTAAAATCCAGCTTCGGGGGTTTGATCTATTGCCATATTTGTAGTTTGTTAGACATGTGTGTCTGTTCTTGAATATATGCACGTTCCTAAGGTAAGTACACATTCAATGTATGCATGTATATTGGTGAATTTGTGTATATGCTACATGGTGAAAATATCATAGGATTATATCAGTAGAAAGCACAAGCTTAACTAGGAGAAGTTTCTGAATGACAAAAAGGATTTTAATATAATTCTGTATTTGAATAGATACATATTTTAGTTGTTACGTTTCTTGGGATTATTAACTTAGTAGTAGGCAGATCCTACTGTGATTTTTTTTTGCCTTCTAAATGTTAAGAAATTGATGGGCATATGTTTATATGATTTTTCTCTAAATATTGGGATCTCTACTTATCTGGATGTTGATAATTTTAAATCCACAAGTATTACAATTAGTGGAAAATAAACAAAGTTCATTATTTATCACGTTCTTTTATACCATTATTACCATGAGTTCTGGCAGAGGTACTTAGTAGTATTTCCTACTCAGAATTTTTATATCTTTTCAAAACACTTTTATGTCAGGCAATTCTTTTTTCTTGCTATTTTATTTTTTAAAGCTAGAAGGAATAGGGCATATCTTTAGAAAACACTTTTTTTTTTAAACTTTTTGACTTCATGTTTACATAAGGAAAATAAAATTGTACCATTTTTACCCATTGCCCAAACATATACAGTGGCAAACCAACAAATAGGACCAACTGCTTTTTTCTATGAAACTCAAGTGACAGCAACGCAGTGAAGGTCTTGTCTAATTATGATTAGGTTAGATAGAACAGAAAACTTCATTTGGATGCATCTTTTATCAATCACTCTAAAATTATTGTAAGATGTCACAGGTTTCTTACTGTAGAAATCAAAACCCATGAGTTAACATTTTTTTCAGTGTCAAGCTGTTACCTTCCATCGAAAAACAATGCACAACAATAGACAAAACCTTCTCCATTCTGTTTATTTATGCTTATTCTCACAATCTTGTTGTCTCTTGGTCACTGCTGCGTCATGGGATCCTCCATGGGTGCATGTGGAGATCTGCTCCGTGTGGTGCCGGGGGACAGCCTGCTGCACCCTGAGCCTCTCCTGAGCTGCAGGGAACTTCTGCTCTGTTCATGGAGCACCTCCTGCCGTCCTTCTGCACTGACACTGATATGTGAGGGGTTGTTTCTCTCACATTTTCTCTCTCTTCTTTCCTAGCTGCTGTTGCACAGCAGCTTTTCCCTCTTTTGAATCTGCTCTCACCGAGGCACAATGAGCATTGCTTATAGCTCGGGTTTAGTCAGCAGTGTGTCCCTTTTGGAGCCAGTTGGAAGTGATTCTTTCATGGGGCACTCATTACAGATGCCACCTCTGCAGCCTCCTCACATTTTTATCTTTGAACCATATCCCCAGCTAATACAGGTAAAAACCTTGTACTAATAGTTCATGTACCTGTACCAAATAGGGACTCTTCATTTGGCTAGATATCACTGGGACTTAATTCTTCATTCTAGTATGTCTCTAAAGCTATAAGCCTTATTCTGTCAACAAAGGTGTCTTCATATATGCTGTATTTATTCAAACATCAGCCACATTTTTCAGAGATTTTGCCCTTCAACACCTGACTGAAGCAATTACTTGATCATTTTATGAAGTGCTGGGAATCTGCCTTATTGCAAGTCACAGCGTATCTTCCTGGCCTTCTGCAGACAAACCTACACTCGCAACTTGTGCTCAAAGCTGGCCGAAGGCCAACAAACTTCAATCTGAAAGCTGTGCATCTTTGTTAGCATGTTGCTGTACTCTCATTAGGATTACCATATTAAGTTGAATTCACAACTCTCACATTAGGGCCAATTGGCATCCATCCAACTTGAAGTACAGGCAAAGGAGGTATGCAAGACTCAGAGGGTAGTACTGAAAATTACAGAATTTCAGATATGGAAGTTACACAGATATTAAAGAAAATAATTTTTTTTAAAAAAGGGATAATCTAAGAGTTATTATTTTTTTGATCTTTATTTAAATAATAAGTAAAAATCATCTGTCCCATTCAATACAGATGTTAGAAACTGCTGAATGCATTCATGTTAGTATTGCAACTATGGTTAAATGTGTTAGATTTTTCCACTGTTGTTCAGGGATTTATAAAAATGACATAGCTTAGTAAGGTACAATGCTTGTAGTGTGCCATTTGCAATACCCAGAGTATCTAGGGTGACCCACATGGATTGAGCAAACACAGCATGGGAGATCTGAACAGCTCTGGAGCAACAGCTGTTGAACAGATGTGATACTAGACAACATCTCAAATTGCACTAGACACCCATGCTTAGACAATTAAATCAATACAATTAGTGATACTTACAAAGTGGTTCAGCTAATGAAATGTAGTTCTCTGCTTTAACTTGAGGCCATCTGCTTTCTATACTTCACTGAGGAGAGTCAGCAGATCTCCAGGGTGCAATTCAGTTCCTTGGCAGTATGATACTGGAGGTAGACACAGAGAAGTTGCAGGTCCTGTAGGGTACTTCTGTGTATCTGGAGGAACCCCTGGAAGTCTAGGTATCTGTTTGTCTCATTCAGGAGCTGACTCCAACCAAAGTATTTTAAATCTGCATGTTAACCATCATATTAGAATACTGTAGTTAGTTCGTAAAGATATTTTATATTATGGCTTATGTTTTCAGTGCCAATTCTTTGTTCCTGCTTCAAATGGTTAACTAAATTGATTAAATTGAGGAACATTTTGGATGAATTTGAACACCTTTTAATGAAGTAATTTCTTTGACTCACTGTTGTATGTCATGTGCAAGTGCAAGGTCCTGCACCTGGGTCGGAGCAATCCCAAGTGCACATACAGGCTGGGCGGAGAATGGCTTGAGAGTAGCCCCGAGGAGAAGGATTTGGGGGTGTGTGTTGATGAGAAACTCAACATGAGCCGGCAGTGTGCGCTTGCAGCCCAGAAGGCCAACCGCATCCTCGGCTGCATCAAGAGAAGCGTGGCCAGCAGGTCNAGAAGTCGTGGATGCCCCCTCCCTGGAAGTATTCAAAGCCAGGCTGGATGGGGCTTTGAGCAACCTGGTCTAGTGGGAGGTGTCCTTGCCCATGGCAGGGGGGTTGGAACAAGATGATCTCTAAGGTCCCTTCCAACCTGAACCATTCTATGATTCTATGATTATATGTCAACTCAGCTTCATGTACTTGAAATGTCTGTAGGATACAGTTCAGGCTTGGAAACATTTACAACACAGACTATTAAACTAAAGGATCTAGTGTCTTTTGCAAAATGTTCTAGTAGCCTATTACCTATATTGATGAGATCTGCATGGTTCTCATGCAGGGTTTGCCTGAGGTATGTGGACATCAGCGTCTCATGCTGTTGGGTACCTACGTTCCTTGCGAGAAGTGTGCAGGACTCCTCCAGCCCCTCCGTCAGATCTGGAACCTTGTCTGCCTATCAAAGCATCCTATGCTTTTGAAATAGCACTAGGCACTTGACATGTCTGAGAATTTGAACTGTGTCCTACATGTCTGCAGATGAGTTAAGACACCTGAAGTTGGGCACATAGCTGAGGGAGAGAGATAACACTTCTGGACATGATCAATCTTTTTCTAATTAAAAGAAAAGGAAATCTAAACAATTAGTGCAGAAATAGCTAGGTGGAATGACCTAAAAGCTTTTCAGAAAGTGTTTAGCTCTTCAGAAAATCAAATCTGAGCCCAGTGTATGGCCAAGTTTATGACTGAATGATCCATGCTATTTACAAGCTAAACCTGTGAGTGTTAGCATTGGAGAGTCTGTGAAGCTCTCAAAACTCTTCCATTCCTCTTTGATTTTCTGTTCTATAGATCGCAATGTGAGCTGCAATGTAATAAAGCAGCAAAAGTGGCTGAAACAGTTCCAGAAGCAATTAAAAATAAATGAATAACCACAGAGAAAGGCAAGTAGAAATACTCAATTTCTACTTGGAAAGTTGGAAAGGAGTTCATATTAGTAAGTATTTTCTCGTCACAAGTTTCTCCAGTCAGTCCCTCAATAATCAAACTTTTCGACACACATTTTCAGAGGGATTTACAGCCACTCTGACCTTGCTTTTCATAGAATCATAGAATGGTTTGGGTTGGAAGGGACTTTAGAGATCATCTTGTTCCAACACCCCTGTTTGACCTTGTTCTGATGCAAGGACACCTCCCACTAGACCACTTTGCTCAAAGCCCCACCCAGCCTGGCTTTGAACACTTCCAGGGAGGGGGCATCCACAACCTCTCCAGGCAACCTGTTCCAGTGTCTCACCACCCTCACAGGGAAGAATTTCGTCCTTATATCTAGTCTAAATCTACCCTCTTTCAGTTTATATCTGTTACCCCTTGTCCTGTCATTACCTGTCCTTGTAAAAAGTCCCTCCCCAGCTTTCCTGTAGGCCCCCTTCAGGTACTGGAAGGCTGCTGTAAGGTCCCCCCCTTCTCTTCTCCAGGCTGAACAGCCCCAGCTCTCTCAGCCTGTCCTAATAGGGTAAGTGCTCCAGCCCTCTGATCATCTTCATGGTCCCCTGAACCTGCTCCAATAGCTCAATGTCTTTGTTATGTTGGGGGATTTGTCCTCAAGACTTGTGGTCACAAAAAATGTAGTAATTGGAATTACAGCCAGCAAACCTCTATTGTTTAGAAATGTAGGACAACCAAGAAAACTTCTGAAGGAAAGAGAAGAAATGCCCTTGGTGTTTAGGAAAAAGTGATAAATTTTAAGTTCTTAAAAGTTCTTCAGACAAAAGGAAGAATGTACCAGTAGTCTGGTAAGGAACAATGCCATTATGATTTTTAGTAAGGAACAAATTCTGATCTGTCAAGTGATAGCATTTTATGAGCTTTCAAGGTTACAAATAGGAATGTAGGGGGCAAGCTGGGATTTGTCCTCATCTGCTACTAAGAACTAAAATAAGACAATAATGCTCTCCTGAATTTTGGCTGTCTGAAGTGACAAGTGTTATTCAGACAAAGTGAGACTGTATGACTGTATCCCATGGAATGTTTTCAAGATCTCATTGAAGTATTTCAAGGCTATACCAGTGAGTTCATGTGTTAAAAAAGAATACACTTAAAGACCACGTGGCCTGAAAGAAGCAAAAAATTATTTCCAAGGATCAAATGCAGAACAGACTTATGAACAGGAATGAGAACGTGTTTTAGAAAACTGGAGTTAATCATATGGGACAAATAAAAGACTGAACAGAACTAACAGTTATAATTCAGATATCTGTGGAGCACATTCAAAAGTATCAAAAGTAAGTAATAATCAGAAGTTTGGGGGAAGTTTTGGGGAAGGCATGTAGAATTAAAAGCTGTATTTTTCTGAAGGACAAAAGTTTTATTTATGAGGCAGTTTTGGATTCACTCTTCCAGAGAATGAATCAGAAATGAAACTTCCTTATCTCATATTTGCATTCTGAAAATTACTGCATCGATATTATGAAGTTTTCAGAAAAGCTGTTGGTCACTCTGAAAGTTATTTGGTAGATTTATTCACAGTGAGAACCTTAAATACAAGTAGAAAGTAAGCACTGTTAACATATTTTCTTGGAAAAAGAATTAAGGGGATTGAGATGGGCACGATATTACTAGCACACAAATGTAGGTATTTCCCCAAAGGTATGCACCCTGCAGTTCTCAGACCAAGCTTTAGATTAAGGGATTCCAGAGATTCTGAAAAGAAATATAAGTTGAATATGAATTCAAATTATGAATTAATCATAATTCCTTCTGTGCATTTGCTGTCTGGTTAGATCCTCAGTATATTCATAAAGCAAGTTGAGAATTATGTATCAGGGATAATTCTGGGTTCAGGAATATTTTCATACTTTATATACAGCACTCTCTTTCTTTACTACCACTAGGGAAACTGCTTTCAATTTGCATGCGTTGGAAGAACCCTGATGTCTGCTGTGCTGGAGGGCTTAAGGTGGTGTTTGGCCTCATATATGAGAATTTAACAAAATTTAAGGGGAATTTAAGAGTCATGCTTAACACTGAGCTTCAAGTGCTTGAACATCTCGTTGAACTGCAGCCAGAGAATCTGTTTTTAACTCATCCATAGAGCCTGGCTCACTTAATATCCAACTTTAAATGAGTATTCTACAATTGGCACTGTAATTTTCTGCTCTGTGCAACCTGTCCACCAAGATCTTTATGCATCTCAACTACTATTTGTAAACACAGAATTAAAAACTAGTTGACATGCTAATATATATATATATATTAGCAATAGGTGTGTGTGAATACAAGTTCTCTTATGAAATAGTTTTTCTATAAGAAAGACATGGTTTGACAGAAATGAAGCATTCATAGGTTCCTGATAGTTTTTCATTGTGGTATGGTCCATTGGAAACTTTCTTGTCTTGCCCAGTTTTCTGCTGTCTCTTATGATTTGTGTGTTGTTCTTTTTAGTACCTGTGTGGCTTTTCAGCCATTTTTCTATGCTGATGAACTCCCAGCTACAAAGAAATAGTCACTGTACTCTACCAAGGATGTTATTCCATGAAGCAGTTCATTCACTAGGTAGGTCTGCATCCCTTGCAACTTGCCTGGCAGTTAAAAAAACCTAACGTTTTCAGGCTGCTCAGCATCCCATTCTGTTCTTTAAGAAATTTATTTTCTTCTCAAATTCAATGAGAAAAATAAACTGTAAAGTAATGTACTTGNTTCAGCCATTTTTCTATGCTGATGAACTCCCAGCTACAAAGAAATAGTCACTGTACTCTACCAAGGATGTTATTCCATGAAGCAGTTCATTCACTAGGTAGGTCTGCATCCCTTGCAACTTGCCTGGCAGTTAAAAAAACCTAACGTTTTCAGGCTGCTCAGCATCCCATTCTGTTCTTTAAGAAATTTATTTTCTTCTCAAATTCAATGAGAAAAATAAACTGTAAAGTAATGTACTTTGTGTATGAGTGTCACGTACCACCCATGAAGGGAGGGAGGGGTGACCAGATTCACAAATTCCCCTCATTAGATTAAGGTAAAATGACACTCAAGGTCTGTACATAAGAGGAAAGAGCATCAACTTTAATAGGAGATTTCTATGAAACAGCTCTCTATGCATTGGCCCTCCCACAGTTATATCCACCTAAGCTATGTGTTTTTATAGGAAATTCAAGTAAGCCTTGTGTTACTTAACAACTTTAAGAGAAAAAGAGAAAGAAAGAGAGATCACCAGACCTGAATCCCATGCCAGGCCTACTGATGGGTGTTCTGTGACACAGAATGAAGGAAAAAGGGGAAAGGCCACCCCTACCCCAGCCCTTATTTATTGTAACCAAGAAAAAGGGAAGGGACTGTCCCCACCCTAGCTCTTATTGATAGTTGTAGTTGGCTCCAGTTCCAGGGTTGGTTGAAACACCAGAAACCAGCAAATTCAAAGGAATTCACACCATGTCATTTTGCATGATTTGGCCATTTCTCAGGCATTGTTCTCGACTCTTCCAGGAGTGACTGAGACGTCAGTCAAATTAAGGGAAGGGACACCGAGCTCCTCCCTTGGCTTAATTGTCTATCAGGGCATTGTCTAGTCTCATATTAACTGTCACTTGGAGCTTGTCCCTTACAATGGGTTGTTCAGCTTTTTGACCTTTTTAATTAATGACAAGGTAGCCAAATAGTTGGTAGCAGGCTGAAAATTTTCAGAAAAAGGTCTTTGTTTACAAACCTAGAAAGCTTGCATTTTTCAACTGTCTTCTAATCTGTAATAGGATTTACCCACACAAAAAACATTATTTTTCCTGCCAAGGGAAATCCCAGTTGCCACACAGTTGCAATTTAGTCTGAACATTACTTGTACACAGCTATGTATGTAAGACTGTGAACAATGTAATAATGCAGTGTCATTCACATAATCATAGAATGTCCAACCCGCCACTCAAGCTGAGCAACCTATAGCCACTTGCCCAGGATCGTCTCTTGGCTTCTGAAGATCCCCAAGGACAGAGGCTCCACAACTCTTCTGGGCAACCTGTGCCAGTGCTTGGTCACTCTCCCAATCAAAGAGTGTTTCCTAATGTTCAGATATAACCTCCATTTGTGCTCAGTGCCTCTTGTCACAGGCTGCCACTGAAAAGGACCTGGCTCCATTATCTTTGCACTCTCCTTTCAGGTATTTAAGATTTCCCCTGTGCCCTCTCTTCTCCAGGCTGAACAGTCTCAGCTCTCTCATCCTTTCCTCATATGTGAGAAACTCCAGTCCCTTAATCATCTTTGTGGACCTTTGTTGGACTCTCCAGCAACTCCATGTCTGTTTNGTATTCTACAATTGGCACTGTAATTTTCTGCTCTGTGCAACCTGTCCACCAAGATCTTTATGCATCTCAACTACTATTTGTAAACACAGAATTAAAAACTAGTTGACATGCTAATATATATATATATATTAGCAATAGGCGTGTGTGAATACAAGTTCTCTTATGAAATAGTTTTTCTATAAGAAAGACATGGTTTGACAGAAATGAAGCATTCATAGGTTCCTGATAGTTTTTCATTGTGGTATGGTCCATTGGAAACTTTCTTGTCTTGCCCAGTTTTCTGCTGTCTCTTATGATTTGTGTGTTGTTCTTTTTAGTACCTGTGTGGCTTTTCAGCCATTTTTCTATGCTGATGAACTCCCAGCTACAAAGAAATAGTCACTGTACTCTACCAAGGATGTTATTCCATGAAGCAGTTCATTCACTAGGTAGGTCTGCATCCCTTGCAACTTGCCTGGCAGTTAAAAAAACCTAACGTTTTCAGGCTGCTCAGCATCCCATTCTGTTCTTTAAGAAATTTATTTTCTTCTCAAATTCAATGAGAAAAATAAACTGTAAAGTAATGTACTTGTGTATGAGTGTCACGTACCACCCATGAAGGGAGGGAGGGGTGACCAGATTCACAAATTCCCCTCATTAGATTAAGGTAAAATGACACTCAAGGTCTGTACATAAGAGGAAAGAGCATCAACTTTAATAGGAGATTTCTATGAAACAGCTCTCTATGCATTGGCCCTCCCACAGTTATATCCACCTAAGCTATGTGTTTTTATAGGAAATTCAAGTAAGCCTTGTGTTACTTAACAACTTTAAGAGAAAAAGAGAAAGAAAGAGAGATCACCAGACCTGAATCCCATGCCAGGCCTACTGATGGGTGTTCTGTGACACAGAATGAAGGAAAAAGGGGAAAGGCCACCCCTACCCCAGCCCTTATTTATTGTAACCAAGAAAAAGGGAAGGGACTGTCCCCCCCCTAGCTCTTATTGATAGTTGTAGTTGGCTCCAGTTCCAGGGTTGGTTGAAACACCAGAAACCAGCAAATTCAAAGGAATTCACACCATGTCATTTTGCATGATTTGGCCATTTCTCAGGCATTGTTCTGGACTCTTCCAGGAGTGACTGAGACGTCAGTCAAATTAAGGGAAGGGACACCGAGCTCCTCCCTTGGCTTAATTGTCTATCAGGGCATTGTCTAGTCTCATATTAACTGTCACTTGGAGCTTGTCCCTTACAATGGGTTGTTCAGCTTTTTGACCTTTTTAATTAATGACAAGGTAGCCAAATAGTTGGTAGCAGGCTGAAAATTTTCAGAAAAAGGTCTTTGTTTACAAACCTAGAAAGCTTGCATTTTTCAACTGTCTTCTAATCTGTAATAGGATTTACCCACACAAAAAACATTATTTTTCCTGCCAAGGGAAATCCCAGTTGCCACACAGTTGCAATTTAGTCTGAACATTACTTGTACACAGCTATGTATGTAAGACTGTGAACAATGTAATAATGCAGTGTCATTCACATAATCATAGAATGTCCAACCCGCCACTCAAGCTGAGCAACCTATAGCCACTTGCCCAGGATCGTCTCTTGGCTTCTGAAGATCCCCAAGGACAGAGGCTCCACAACTCTTCTGGGCAACCTGTGCCAGTGCTTGGTCACTCTCCCAATCAAAGAGTGTTTCCTAATGTTCAGATATAACCTCCATTTGTGCTCAGTGCCTCTTGTCACAGGCTGCCACTGAAAAGGACCTGGCTCCATTATCTTTGCACTCTCCTTTCAGGTATTTAAGATTTCCCCTGTGCCCTCTCTTCTCCAGGCTGAACAGTCTCAGCTCTCTCATCCTTTCCTCATATGTGAGAAACTCCAGTCCCTTAATCATCTTTGTGGACCTTTGTTGGACTCTCCAGCAACTCCATGTCTGTTTTGTACTGGAGAGCCCAGGTGTGACCTCGGTGCTGAGGGGATTACCCAACTTGACTTGTTGGCAGCACTTCTAATGCAAGCTACTTTGCTGCGAGGTCACGTTACTGGTTCATGTTCAGCTTGGTGTCTGCCAGGACCCCAGGTTCTTTTTATAAGAGCTCTAGATAAGTCTCTTAGAAATACTTGCTAACAAAGAGATGCGTCCCTAAATAATTTTATATTCCAGACAGATTCTGAAGTGTTACTGAAAGCACTGATGGTTAGTTCAGATTATTACAAGATACTGAATATCTGTATCACAGTTTATTGTTCATCTTAGTGGATTCTATAGACAGCTGATTTAGTCATATCAAACTCACTAAAATGATGATGGAATGCTCCTTGAGATTATTATCACTTAGATTCATAGACAATTGACAATATGTTCATTTTAAGCACTTAAAAATAAAGAAATGTGACATTCTAAATTTTGACCAAATGTGTATTATCTGAAATGGATCTGAAGTGCCACTTATCAAAGTGCTAGTGTAATAAAGTCATCTCCTTTATCAATATTATTTTTTATGATCAAAACAATTGCTTCTGAGCCATATGTTATTGGTGAGCCATATGTTGGTCTCTGAGCCAACAACATATGAAACTACTTACCTCTTAGTAGAAGTAGAGGGGTAGAAAGGGTGTTTGACAGGAACGCAAACTAAATATGGTTGTATTTGTGTTCTGATAACCTAAATGCCTTATATTAAGGACCCAGAATCCTATTTTTCTTTTTCTTCCATTTTTACTCTTTAGATACAAATCCATAATTTTGATAGGTATCATCCTAATGATCAGGATGATGAGAGGGCTGGAGCACCTCTCCTATGAAGACAGGCTGAGAGAGTTGGGGTAATTTAGCACAGAGAAGACTCTGGGGAGACTTCTGATGTTTAGAGGAGGCCTGCATAAGGATATGTAGGGAGGGACTCTTTATCAAGGAGTATAGTGTCAGGACAAGGGGTAACAGTTTGTCTTAGTTTCAACTGGGTCAGAAGTTAGTTTTTCTCAGTGTCTGGTATGAGGCTATGTTTTGGTTCTAGAAGAAGAACAAAACTGATAACATACTGATGTTTACACTTCTTGCTGCACTTCTCGCACTGATCTACACTGTCAACAGATAAGAGAGTTTCCTGTGTCCATATCTTTCTTGTAGTACAACATGGAATAAATCAGAGGCACATCAGTCACCTGAACTATTATGTATAATCATCTCAGTTGACAATAAAGCACAGTAAAATTCCACAGAATTAACAGAATATATACAAAGCAGCCCAGTGAATAGAAATAATTTTTATTGATTTGAAATTTGTGTGTACTGATACCTCAAGAAACTTATTGATTCCTTTTTACTCAAATTGACTGTGCTGGCCATTGTGAATCTCTTTCTTAAATTGCTCTCTCTCCAGAGATTTTGCTTAAGAAATTAGGTTGCAGTTTTCATCAGCCAGTGACGTAAAACTTATGACTAAAATGTCACTGCAATATTCCTGTAGTATTGAAGACCTCGTTTCCAATTGCTTGTTAAAGGTTAAATCAGGAATACATAGAGATACAAGAGAAACCCTACTTTCCCGTGATACTAAAGCATGTCTCTTCTCTCAGTGTAGCTATTGTCTCAATGTTTTAAAAATTCAGACATTGTTCATAAACATTCTAATCGCAATACAGGGGGGAGATACTTAAGTTTGGCTTAATATGTGGATCATAGCAGAAGTGCTCGTCTGTACATATACGTGTAATATAAATATGCATAGACATGCACATATATATCTATGCTAAGATATATATTATTACAACAGAATTAATTTAATATTTTCAGACGTAATATTTGCAGCAGGGTGCTTTTTCCCTGACAAACAATTTTGGCCTCCTTTTCTTTTTTGACAGCTTTTCCCTTAGGGAAGACAGCCTGTTTGACTTACATTACCCTTGAACCCCTTGTTGCTTACTTAGCATTAATTTCTGTAACCAAAGCAATATCGCAAATGAAGTTAAAAATCAAATCTCAGAATAGCATTGTCTGGATTGATTCTCTGTTTGGACTGTATAATAAGCAGTCAGACAGAGCTTCCCTTGAGACACTTCCAAACTTACGACCATAGTCTTCTCCTTTTGATCCCAAAGGATTAAAGTGGAACCTTTCTGTTATTAGGAAGAGTTTTAGCTTCCAGCAGTCCATTATAATCTGTATAAATTTCTCATAGGTTCTGTGCTTCAATTTGTCAGGATTTACTGAGTATTTCAGTAAATGAAATACTTCAAGTTTCATTAGAAACGGAAAGAAAAATAAAAGCTTGCCATTAGCTGCACTGTTTTCTAGATTGCGCTGAACTGCATGTACCAGAAAAAAAGAAATCAATGTTCTTTGACATCCTACAGCTGCTCAGATCCGTGGTTCCCGTTACTGCAATATCTAGATGCATGATAATTTTTAAATCATATCTTTTCATAGTACCTTCCATGACAGAGGTATGTAAGAGTTACTATGATTTTAGAAATGAATAACAGGAAACAGAGGGAATAATAGACTCGCTGCAGGAGGCTTATGACTTCAGCAGTGAGGACCCTAAAGCTAATGTAATGTCATTTCAGTTAGTTATTTAAAAGTTCAGCATAGTGTCTAGGCTAGTTGTCTAGGAAATGTGTCTGACGAAGATGGAGTCATCATTTTATCTTACAATAGATGCTGAATTTCCCTCAAAGCCTTGACTCTTCTCTCTTGTTTCTCCTACTTTGACTGTAGGGAAAGCTTAAGCAATAGGTGCCTAGGCAATAGGTGCCTTATTTTTAAATAGGTGAAGATAGGCAAGTGGAATGCAACTGAAAATCATTTCGTCATATTCCTAATTCTTGTGGGGGCATTCTCAGGGGAAAACTATATCATATTTGTTAGAAGTCTCTATTTTGCTAGGTTTTGGGGGAATTAGAAGAGGAATGCAAAACTGAGTCACTGTCATATTTTTGTTGCAATATTGTCACAATTGAGTGAAACAAACAATAACTGATGAGACCCACTTATTTTTATTAGGTTTTGGTAATATTATTGTCCTGGTTTCAGCTGCGACAGAGTTATTTTCTTCATAGAGTCTGGTATGATGCTGTTTTGGCTTTGTTTGAAAAACAGTGTTGATGACACACTGGTGTTTTAGTTGTTGCTGAGCAGTGGCTGCACAGAGCCAAGGATGTTTCAATTCTTTGTACTGTCCTGTTAGTGAGGAGGGCTAAAGGGACACAATGACCTCGGAGGGGACAGAACGAAGACAGCTAACCTAAGCTGGCCAAAGGGATATTCTATACCATATGGCATGATGCAAATAAACTAAGAAATGTGGGGAGCTGGCTGAGGGGAATCCCTGAGCTTTCACTCAGGGACTGACTGGACAGCAATGAGTGGTAAGCAGTTGTGTTGTGCATCACTTGTTTTGCAAATTTATATTATATTGTAATTATTACTATTATTATTTTCCTTTTCTCTTCCTTTTCTGTCTTAGTAAATAGTTTTTACCTCAAGCTATGAGTTCCACTTCGTGTTTCTGTTTTGTTTTTGTTTTTTTCTTTTTCCAATTCTCTTCCCCATCCCACTGAGAGAGGAAAGTGAGTGAATGACTGTGGTGTTTAGCTGCCTGCCAGTATAAACTACAATGATGATCTTCTTTATCCTTCTGTGAAAGTTATTTTAATTGCTGTTGGACTGTGGATCTTTATGCACTGAAGATAAATACCTTAAACTACATCCACTATTTAGGTCTAAAATAAAATAATAACTCAATGTGATATGTGAAAATTGTAAATTTATTTTTGGAAAAACAAAAGTATTTGAAAAAATACATAAAGAGGGAAGGTTGTGAAGAAAGGGAAAGCAGGAAGGTTTATTAAAGCTCTTAGACCTCCAATACAATTCCTATCTTTCAAGAATGTAATAATAGCTATGAAGGTATTATTAGTTCGTATATATATATAATGGTTATAAGTACAAATGTTGAAGAATGAATTCTCCTTTTTAAAGAAACATTAAAAAATGATGTTATGTCACACAGGTGCAAGAACAGTTGGGCTGAAAATGTGTTTTTATCCCTTCTTACTTTCTCAGTACTATGATGTGCTTTGTACATAACGGATATATTATTCCTACTTTTTTCTGTTACAGGAACGTATCATCTAAAATGCGCTTTTGTGATGTTGATATCATTTTGTCTGCCAAAATTTTAGAAGAAAGATACAGGTTTTAATAGGTCAATTTAAATACCTTCCTCTGGCCTTCATACACAACCTTTAACCTTCTACAAACACTTTAGATGGTTATTCTGCTAAAAGTGGCTTCGGAAATTGAGGATCTTAATGCATATACCAATGTCTTTGAATATAACCTTATTTAAAGCCTATGTTCTTTGTGATTTGTCCTGAAATGCTTTTAAAATCTTGTCATTGTGCCTATCATAAAAGGTGGAAAGTATCAAAAATTAAGAAAGTCAATGCAGCCATATTTATCTTTCATGTAAGGCTAGTTAAAGATCAGTACAGAATGAGACCTTTACTCAGTTGCTATTGGTACAATATGGCATTCTGAGAAGCACTTAAATTCCCATAGAAATTAGGTAAGACAAGCACATAACAGGTGTTATACTGTAATGCTCATTTGTATTATTTAATAGAATACAGCATGCGGTAGAGCTTCTGAACTGTAGCTCTGTACTTGTGTCTCATAAGCTAGTCACTGTACTCTAAGAAGTGATAATTCAGGTGTTTTGCAAATCAGGTAACACGATCAGAAAAGGCACTGTTAATTACAAAGGTGTGAGGTAAGAAACAGTTATGGGTCAGTAGCCAAACAAACTTCTAGTTATTGTGAAAACACTTTTTTTCAGTAATTTGCCTGACATCCTTTGTAGAAAAATTAAGCCAATTCAAACTGTGTAGTAATGCAGTTGAGGGTTTATTTTGTCCCATAGAGATGTATATGAAGACAGCATGCTTGAATGCGGTGATCTTGCACTGATGGCCAGCTGAACTCCACCACACTGCTCTCTCACTTCTTCCTCCTCAAAGGAAGGGATGGAGAGAAAATATGATGGGGGAAAAAAAAGGCTCAGGAGTGAAGGAAAATTTAATTAAAGGGAAAAGAGAAAAACAAACAAACAAAAAAACAAGCAAAGGCCAGGCAGTAAAAAAATATTTCTCATCACCAAGTGATGTTTGGCCATTTCTTAGGAAGCAGGGCCTCAATACACTTAGTAGTTGTTCAGAAGTACTTTCACGTTCAGAAGGCACTTTCACGTTCAGAAGGCACTTTCATAAAAAGAAGCCTTCTCCTTCCCCAGCTTTTACTGCTGAGTGTAATAGTGCAGTATGGCATATCCCTTTGGTCAGTTGAGGTCAGTTGTCCTGGAGATTTCTCCACCCCACCTCTTGCCCACTCCCAGTCCACTGGCTTTGGAGGGTGGCAAATTCTTGATGCTGTGCCAGCACTGCTCTGCAATAAATAAAACATTGGTGTGATATGAATACTGCTCTAGCTGTAACTGCACCAGCTACACAGCACTATATAGGAAGCTGTGGGGATAGTTAACTCCTTCCCAGACAGACCAATTACACTGAGTAAGTGTAAAGCTGGTTTTAATGAAGAGACAATTATGTCCTGAAGACACAAGGTTATATTCTCTAGAATTTTGCAGTATTATAACCAGAAATGTTTTAGGGAAAAATATTTTATTCACAGAAAAACAAAAACAAGAAACCCACACAATTAATATGAAGCACAAAGAAGTCATAAAACACTTAAGATGAAAAACATCATATGTTGGATAAATGTCTTTACTTCCTAGTTTGCAGCATTGTTCATGCACTTTCAGAAAAACTAGGATAATACAATGAATCCAAGGCCACAGAGATTGGTCATCCACTTACACTGATTTATTATTAATCTACCAATCTTTTTCTAACTCTGAGTCAATCTGACAACAGAGAGGGCCAGTGAAGGCAGCTTCACCACCAAACAGAATTTCACTGTTGAGAATAAACAGGAAAAGATCTATTAAGTGGCTCGTGTGAGGGAATTTGCTGAAATTGCATTTTACTCAGCATTGAACAGCAACTTAGGTTGATTCCTTCCTTTGACCTTTATTTGCTGAGTGATTTTTTTTTCTATTTTTTCTAATTTTTTTTTTTTTGTCAATAATGATATTCAAGTTTATCATCTGCTTGATAGTCCTTCACCATAACTTAACTGTGGTTTTGTGGTTATTTTCTATAAATAACTCCAGAAAAAAAACGAGTAATAACAAAGAATGGATTGTGGGAGTGCACCTTTGGCATTATTTGTAGTGGAGTAATTCTCATGTTGCTGTAAGATAAGCATTGACCATGTCAGCACTTTGTTAGGTACTAGTCCCAAAATTATCAGGTACATTCCAAGTCTCTAGAAGATACTTTGGTTTGTGTGCTGAAGCAGCATTCTAGAGAAAATATGAAATGTCGGACTTTTGTCTCCAAGGTTTGGTGTCCTACATAATGCCATAGTTACATGATCCTTTTGCTATTTCTGAACAGGTATATTTTAAAGATCTATACAGGAAGCAGGTTTCTCAGTTTTAGACTAATTAGGCTTGACAGCTTTGCATTTCCAAGTTATTTATATTGTTTCTCCAAGGTAGTTCCTTGTGTTTTGCCAGCTATCTCCTATAAACATTTATGTGCTTGTTCATGATAATTAACATCTCTCATATCATTGTTTCATTAAATGAAGCTACTATAGAATTATTAAGGTTGTAAGAAGATTTCAAGAATACTACAAGAAGACGGAGATGTTGTTGTCCTTAGTTATCTAGATTTAGTGTATCTGCATATGCCTGCTGTTTAGTTATTTTCTAATCTAATAAGAATTTATTTTCACAGTTTTAAGCATGTGACTTACCCAAGACACCTAGTTTAAATGAAATATCTGTCTCAAAGCTCACCTTCAGTTCTTTTGTTTTCATCAGAGCTTGAAATTACTAGAACATATTTATTTGTTAAGGAACACTACAGGCTGATAGTGGTTCCCAATCAGATACTTCCTCTTTTGTTTCTGTGGAGAATTTGGAGATTGTGGGAGTGAGGAACTCCCCCATTTTCCTTAAATGATTTTGAGTGTGTAGTACTTATTAAGTTTCTGTTTGGCAGAATAGGGCTGTTCTTGGGAATGTTTTGTCTTGCTCTTTCTGGAGTTCATTTGCAACGCAGATGTATAATACATAGTCATTGTCTATTACAGTTGTTACCATTAGCTGAAAAGAAGACTCATTTCCATGGTAACTTTGAAGTAAGAATTCTTATAGTTTTTGAACTTCTGAAACAATATAAAGATTACATTTTGAAACAAATCAAAATAATTTCCCTGAGGTTCATAACATGATACAGAAATTTTGCAGCAGGAAATAACATCAATTACAAACAGATATATTTAAACTTTCATAGCATTGGGGCAAAATTATTTTAGAATTCTTTGAGTTAATGTGACCTGCTTCAGTGAGATCATGTCCAAGAAAAGGAAGAAGTAAAGTCAACTGGAAAAGATAGTGTTCTTAAAATATTTTATACAAGTTTTACATGAAATTGATTATTGCAATGAGTTAAAGCAGATCCAAATAAACTTAGTTTATTTCAAAACTGTCACAACTGTGGCAACTGCTTAAGACTGTGCTACTGCTCAATGTGCAGTTCTGTTATACCTGGAAATTCTTTCAGATATTCTGAAAGACTCTGTAAGAGTTTCACATGAGCTCCAATGTGATTTGTCTCATTCACTTGGACCTAGTTGCAGACAAACAACTTTTTCTGAAATATATATTTAGAAAGGAGTATTTTGTGGTCAACAGTTCAAATAAATTGGTCAATTGATCAATTAAAAACTATTTGAAATGTCTAAGGGAAATTGAATCTGTCCCAGAAATTGTTCAATTACTGTCTCTGATAAACAGGTATAAAATATTTTGATGAGTTTTTTGAGGCTTGCTTTGAATTAGTATTTACTTATAAAAAGCTCTTTATCGACTCTTTAATAGACTTAACAAAACCAGCCAATGCACCTGTCCAAGCTCCTAGCATTTTTGATGATTGCAATGATTCTTTGATTCTTTGAGCTTTATTAAGATTTGCACTACTAAACACTCTTATTCAAATTTGTGGCTGCATATGTTTAATTTTTACTAGTATTCAGGTAGTTGTTGATTTCTCAATTAAAAATTGCCTGTAGTCTTAAAGTGTCCAGCATTGATGAAGAGGTTAGCAATAGCAGGTGTAAAACAGGAATTATCAGCAATCATAAAGCAAGTAATCTGGGAATGAGTTATTTAAAAAAATATCCCAAGTTTGAAAAATACAAAAACAAAACAAAATGAAGTGGGCACACTGTGTTTTCATACCTTTCTAAAACACAGTGAATACAGGTGCTTGCTTGTAACTTAAGAGTGTCAGCAGCCTAAGCTGTGAAATAATTTAGAATTTAATTACAGTGAGAAGTTGAACAAAACAAGTCCCTTAGCAATCATAGTACACAAATGCCTATTTTTCCACACTAAAACATGGAAACAAAAAAATACAATTTGTGAAGGAGGCACATGTTTCGAATAGTGTATCTTGGTTACTGTATCAGTGCTGATTAAAAGAGATGAATTAACAGTTTTTACCAAGAGGGCAAATATAGTAAATAGATTATTTTTTAAATTATATTATTTGGTCTTTTGTATAGTGTATTTTACCTAACTGGAACTTTTAGAAGATCCCACAGCAAGTAGCCACCTAGTTTCAAACTACTTCCCTGGCATTTCAGTTCATACTTCAAATAGTCGGCTGATGAATGAGTGTACTGGAGATATCCTGGGGTTCAGGATATCTCTGCAGCCTATGCTGCGCAATGGGCTGTCCACATGGCACGTTTGGATTATGTCAGCCTTATGCCCATCCTTACCACCTGTCAGAGATAATGACTCTTCAGATTTATGCTAGGGTATTGAAAGAGTTAGAGATCTTGGTAGCACCTGTTCCTCGTAGGTCCAGCTGTCCAGCTCCGGATTGTTCCCTAGGCAATATGTAGTGAGGAAAATGCTGCCAGCAGTGGGTTGAATTCCGGGAAGTTTGGGTCTCGATCAAAACTTCTTTGCTCAGGCCCATTTTTAGCATTGATTTTATACTCGATGACATCTATTCTATGCTGGTATAACTGCATAAAGTTAGGGTACAGGAATGGAAAATCATGGTCAGTTGTTGACAATAAATATGATGTATGTTTGTTGTCATCACAATATAATATAGATTATTTACATTGAAGTAATAAAGAGATACAGATCTCTTAAGCACTATGCCCACAATTCTGGCTGATTCTTAAGAGAATTCATACATACATTAATTCTAATGGCTTTTCTAATTGCAAGAACCAAGAAATCAGTGATAGCCAATAGAACATGATCTTCTCTTTCAAAAGTGATATTGATACAATCAAATGTAAAAATCAAAACTATATTCATAGACAGAATAGAAAATAATAGGGCATTTATATGAATATTCATATATTGAACTCAGAGAATGGGCAATTTGTTATTCATCATTTTAAAGCATGTTTATAGAATACAAATATATTGGCTCTTGTTTTTTTTTTAGTGTTGATGAAAATGAATAGTACTTGGGGACCAAGACTGCCTATTAAAGTGTTATGATACATTACCATGCTTGCACAGAAGTGAGCACAGATGGCGGGTCTATTACTTCTCTAGAAAGAAATTTGTCATTTTTTTTTCCTAGGATTCAAATTTGAGCAACACTTGCTCAAGTTGGGCTACCTCTGTGGGGATTCTTAAAATGTTTTTTGCATTACTTGCACATTAGGAGTAGAAGAAACAGAAAGTGATTAATGCTGTTTAAAAACTTTATAATGAATGAAGTCTCTCAAATCAAGAGCCTGAGATTTTTATATTTTTTCCACCAACTAAACAGAAACATATTTTGCATGTAAATGAAAGTCTGCAGGGATGAAGTTTTGTACACCATGCTCGGATTCCCAACAGCATATTTAGTTCTGACAGATTGTTTAGTCCACATCAGAACATCTGAAGATGTTATATTTATAGATATTTGTTAATTAGCCACAATGATATGTGGAAAATTAAACAGCAATGTATAAATAATGTTATGTTTTTTTCAGCAACATATATAATTTTAAGAAGCAAAGGACAGGCTGACTTCCGTAAATTTACTTTCATTGTAAGAGTGAATACAACAATAATTTATGAGGCTTTGTCAATGCCTTACTGTATTTGAAGAAAGAAAAAGGGTTTCAACCTGCCTTGTGAGCCTTTAATTACAAAAGACTAAAATTCAATGATGGTTTTTAATGTTAATTGCTCAAAGCCAGATCACTTTTAAGGGAAGGCAAATTTAATATGGGTTGAATTTTACAATATAAGGAAAAAAATACAATCAGATAGTTTTATTTATTTCATTTACTTCAGTATGTTGAATGTGCTCACATTTGGGAGTTTTGCGCTGACACCTCCACCTTCTAGCAATACATCATGAAAAACGTTGTTCAGCATTTATGCTGTGAACTGGTACACAAAGACAGTATTGTCAAATCTGGGGAAAAGATTGCTTACTTCCAACTTCCGAAATGGGATTGTATTCTTTTTGTTCCATCCAAATAAGTGTTATTTGCTGTAATTTGCCTTTTTCTTTTCCATATGAGATGCTTTGCTGGGCATATTCCGTGGGTAAAAATTGGCATACAAAACCTAGAAGATTAATTTCAAGATGAGATTCTACCTGAATGCAAAAAGAAGAACTCTTGAAAGATGAAAAGCTTTTCAAAGCTTAAATAACCCAGTACTTCATTAAGCATGAGGATTTCTGGAGACAGAAAAGAAGTGGCTCCTGTAAGAGTCAAGCTGGGAAATGTGGTAGAACATCTAGTAGGTCTGAAGATGAATAAAGGCCTTTGAAATGAGTAGTGATTGTACCAATTCTGGACCCAATACTTTCTCTGTGATTACTGTGGATGACATTTTGTGTATTATTTGCCATCTACTGGGTCCTGAAACAGAAAAAAAAGATGTCAGGAGGATGGGCTGAAATGTATCAATTGTCACAGTGCCCTGTTTGTGCTGTTTTGAGGGCAGCTATTGCATTCATGAAGATTTTGGCTGGGGCAGTGCTCTGCTCTGCTTAGGAACATAGCTGTGGAGGAGGAGGAGACTGCAGGAAGTGGGAAACAGAGAACAATCACAAATTTACTTCTCTCAGAAATGGAACGGATCACACCAGCCATGGGTGAGATAAAGGCCGCAAGTGAAAAAGAAAACAGAATGATGCTAAACAGTTCAGAGCAAGTAAGATCAAGTAATATGGAGGCTGTTACTATCAGTACCTGATGATCTACTTGCTCAATGCTAATACACTCAGAATTGTGGTATTATAAAGCATTAGTGGGCTGCTTGTCATCATATCAATGCAATTGTCTTTGTTCTTTCAGCTTTTTACCCTTTCCCCCTCTCAACTGGAAACCAAGAAAACCCTACTTCTGAGCAGTCAGCAAAGATGCAGTTTGGGCAACTAATTTGAGTATGTCCTTTGACAGACAAGTGACTTGAATGGATTTCCTTTCTCACAGGAAGGAAAAGCAGCCTGGTAGTTACTATAAAAGAATAAAATGCTCACCAAACTCAGTTTCTTTACAAAGTGGTGAGGGCAGGCACAAGAATGGAGGAAGACAGGGATATTCACAGACTAGAGCATGCCCACTCGTATTCTATGTGGGTATGAACATCTGGACTTTGTTTTGCTGTGTTAGTCTAGTGGGAAGGCTGCAGCTTTTGCGCACAGCCCTATAAAAAGCTTTACTCTGTCACTAGTTAGGGATAAAAAAAACAGCTGCAATAAACCAAAATACTGTGCTGTGCAGAATATGAGCCATTCATGTAATCATTGTATTCAATATTACTATGAATGTATTTTTTAAAACTTATTTTGATTGCCATGTTCCAGTGAACTACATTAAGTTCATTAAGACTTGTTGTCCTGATTGTGCAATATTAATATCTATTCCAAGTAATAGAATGGCTAGTGAATCAGTGATGGGTTCAGTAAGGGCTTCAGTAATGGACACATTATTTTTAGTATTTATCTTTAGCTGATACAGTGTGTCCTGAATACAGCTTACAATATATTTGCTCTAATAAAGAATGAATAAAGCTGGAATCTTTAGCTTGTGACTAATCCTAGGTAATCATTGCTGCAATATCAGGATATGTAATTGAATTTAAATTTGATATTATATTTAATCACACTGAATGAGTTCAGAAGAAGTAGAACACTTGCCTTCATGAGCACATGCAGAGATGTATTTGGGTCTAGAATTTTAGCACTTTCTGTGTGAAACCAAATGCTTTAAATGACTTCAACAACCAAACACTGCTGGACCTTTGTCCCTTAAAAGTCAGTGTAAACTTTGCTGTGCATCAGAATTGGTTCAATTTCCAAGTGTTTTGCAGAGGCCCCATCTGGAGTACTGCATCCAGACCTGGGGCCCTCAACACAAGACAGATTTGGAGCTGTTAGAGTGGGTCCAGAGGACGTCCACGAAGATGATCAGTGATCTGGAGCACCTCTCCTATGAAGAAAGGTTGAAGGAGCTGGGCTTGTTTAGCCTGGAGAAGAGAAGGCTCTGGAGAGACCTCATTGTGGCCTTCCAGTACTTGAGAGGAGCTTATAAACAGGGGAGAGACCAACTTTTTACACAGGTAGATAGTGATAGGACAAGGGGGAATGGCTTTAAGCTAAAAAAGGGGAGATTTAGGTTAGATTTTAGGAAGAAATTCTTTACTCAGAGGATAGTGAGGCACTGGAACAGGTTGCCCAAAGAAGTTGTGGGTGCCCCATTCTTGGAGGTGTTCAAGGACAGGTTGGATGGATTCCTGGGCAACCTGATCTAGTGGTTGGCAACCCTGTCCACGGCAGGGGCTTGGAACTAGATGACCTTTAGTGTCCCTTCTAACCTAAGCCATTCTATGATTCTATGAACTTGTAGTCCAAAACATTTCTTGTAACATCTGAACAAAGGCAAATTGTGCTCTCAGAGAACTATGGAAAATTTAGAGTCATTCTGTATGATGGAGTTAATTTTTATCTATGAAGATGGCCAATGTCATTTTAGGAATGGTATCTAGGTCCTTGTATGCTTCCTTAGAAATATATTCAATCTCGCTTAAGGTGATATTTAAGGAAAGATCAAAGACAAAATATTGTTGCTATGTGGCAACCTTGCTTTAATGAACAATGTTCATTATTTATCATTCTTATAAGAACATTTAAGGGAGGAAAACATGCTCCTACTTTTAAAGTGCCTTTTTCCCCTTTCTTTTCTCATCCTTTTCCTTTATCCTTTTTCCTCACTTTGTATGTTTTCCTTTCATTTTCTGTCCATATTCTTTTCTGTGCGCTAATTCCTACCAACTATTACTCTGATCACAGCCTCCTTCATCCTTTTGATAATTCCTTCTCCCAGTTCCACCTGTCAGACAGATCCGTAATAAAAAACAATGTCAACCATTAAAGTGCTCTTCTTGAGCATTTTCCATATATGATGGCCCAAGGGCAAAGAGTCCTTGTCCCTCAGAATTATACTTCAGAGATTTCTGCAAACTCAGGTAACAGGCTATTTTTCCTATGATTGTTTCATACATGCAAGATTTTCTGTGGAGCTAAGAGGACTTGCAATGATTTTCATAAAACTCATATTTTGATGAATTTGAACATACTATCTTGCCTATGCTCATATGCAGGGATTAGGCATTTCTGTATTCCATCTCTGATAGGGTTCTTTCCTTTCTTTTTCTTACAGCATAACAGCTGGCAAAATGGTTTTGAGACAGAGATATATAAACCTATCCTTTTGCAGAGTATGCAGACGAAACATAACATATGGAGGATATTTGCATAATGTACTCTATCTGTGATAAGGCAGCAGTTCAGTTTTTCTTCACTATTACAGAAAAAATAGGAAGTTGAATGAAAAATTACCTCTTCATAAGACACCGTAATCTGCTAGGTGGTTATTTTTAGTATTGGCATTCTGAGTTTTGATTTATTAGCATGTTAGAACCAATGTTCTACTTACGACATTAATACTTACTTAAATGAGCATATCTGGCTTCCATGGCTTCTTTTCTATATATCTCTATTAACTAAATGTTGGCTTCCTGTGTACTTATATCAGTTATGTAATGCCAAGTACTACATTTTGGCCGTTGTCCTGCAATACATATTCTAGCTGTTTTTGTATTCATAGCAACACTAGGAAACTTCAGATACTTCTGAGCTTTTGATACTTCAGAAACTTCTGAACATACAGTATGTGTAGAATATGGAGTGGTTTTTTTTTTTTTTTTTCCCCCAAAACCTCAAATGTCATGCATTTAGGCAATCATCGTGTAGTTGTATTTAACAAAACCAAAATGGAGGACAGTTCACACATAAAAAGCACGTACAGATAAATGTTTCTTCCTTCAAAGTGTAGATAACTTGTTAAAGTTTGCAGTAAAATTAAAGCAATAATAAATAACGCAACTCTGGAATGAAGTAATTATATTCTGCTGTATTTCTTTTCTATTAAAATATGTACACAAAATTAATGCATCTCATTAAAGTGTAATGTTGGTGCCGTGAGAATTGAGTTAATATGAGCTAGAAGATGAGTGAGAGCAGAATAACTTACTAAACCATCTTTGTGTTTCTGTTTTGAAATAGCTATACTCATCGTGTGGTTGGCAGTGGAATCAAAGCTCAGGCTGGGAATCCAGAAGTAAAAGTGAAAGGAACAGATCCTGTAATAAATCAAATTATCGAGAAGCTGAAACATGTTATTCAGGTAAGCTGCTTTTATCTATAAATATAGTACAGTACTAAAGACTACTCTCATGGTGAATTTATGAATTTGCTGTACATTAAAGGGTAATTTCTAATTCAAGCTATTGCTCAATATACATAAACACTAAAAAACCCACCGTATTTGCCCCTTCTCACTTCAGTTATTAAAAATGATGTAGTTCAAAGGCAGTATATGGTAGATGAATGTAGGAGATAAGACTTTGGCAGCTGGGCCATCTGCACCTGAGAGTACCAGTTCAGCATTGTAGTAAGTGTACAAAAGAATAAACAGTATAATGTTGGGATATTAACTGGGTGCATATGTTTAAAAACAAATAAAGCAGAATTTCCTTCATCCCTCTTTTCTAAATCAAAGTTCTTTCTTAACCAGTCTTGCTGTGAGGTTTGTTGTGTAGAAATCAGATAGAAATACTAGAAAGTTTGAATAGGAATAGCTTGCCTGCTAAAGAAATTGATGTTCAGTTACTAAATTTAAGGCTTATAAAGCAATCAGTTCCAATATGGTCCTGCACAATTGTAGTACTGTATTACATTTAAAGCATTACATGTATGTTTTGGTTTATATTTTGTATCTATATGCACGGATAGCCATAACTGCAGGAAAAACCTTACTGTGTTGAAAGCAACTAAAATTTTGCCAGCAACTCTGTATTTTGGTTAGAAAATAAAATTTTACCCTGTGATCCAAAGACTCATTGATAAGAACCACTCTACTGGCATTTCTTGTCATTGACCTGTCTAACACAGCAATCTCTCATCTACATTGATAAAAAGGAGAGACTAAATAGAGAGGGCATGCAAACTTGGCAACCTTCCCTCTCCATTCTCCTTCTGTACCTCATTTCCCAAGCATGCGAATTAAAGATATTAAACAGCTCTGCCTTACCTAGTGCATTTAGTTCCATTTAAAGACTTGCTTTAATTTTGTTTTCATTCTTCTTGGCAAATTTTAAGTACAATTTCTGAAATGGCTTCTGGAATTGAAGTAAGCAAGCCATTCTGAAATCATTGATAGCTTCATGATGAACTCTCTTGGTTCTTATTTCTATATTTGTAAAAAAATAATTACTCAATAACAACAAAGTAAAGAATAGTGAAATAGAAAAAAAATCAGAGAAAAATTTCTTCTTGATCACTAAGATTGTTTTCTGGGAGAAGTGACATCCAGATTCCTTTTTATATTAGGAATACAATCTATAATCATTCCTTTATTTATATTAGAATTATAACCACTATTCCTTCCTCTTAAAAAGAAATATTCTCTTTAGCTCTCCAGTTTCAGCATGCTTCTGTCACTACTTCTTTATTAAAATAGTGCTGCAATGGTAAGAAAATGAATAATTCTGACTCAAAAGAGATACTGTGACTTAATAACTAAAAATTATTCTGCAAAGAAAGGGTTTGTAAATCTTTCTGGGTAAGTCACAAGGTCTTTCGTCGGTCAAGAATGCCCTCCGTCTTTGATATTAAATCTGCACTATATAGTTTATTGTGTTGCTTTCCTCTAGAGACTAGGAGCTGTGTTGCTTCCTCCTCAGGTGAGGATCTAAAAGAATGGAATAGAACAATTCCATTATAAGGCATTTCATTTTGAGAGCTTATTTGCCCTTGTCACAGAAGACTGGTCTTGGAAAGAAGGACTTATAATCTACTAACCTGCAAATACATTATCAGTCTATGTGATAGTTTCCTTTCTTGTAGCTCTGAGTATAGAAATAGGGTCAGGGGATAAAAAGAGCATCAAATACCTTAGAGACCCAATATAGAACTGTTTTTCCTCAGATAAAACAGTTGAAGAAATTACAGAAAAAGCTTTCTTCACTAGCTTTTACAGATTGGAAAAGGAGAATGGGGAGGGTAAATTAGAGATTCAAATACAAAACCTCACCTTTTTGTCCTTTGTGATATGAAAAGGATGAATCATGTATTAAGCTCACAAAGGAAAGATTAAATAAGGAGAGCTTACTGGATTGTGGTATCATCTCTCAGGCAGAAGTCCTCCTTCTATATACTTAATTCCTGCACTCTATCCAAGCAGTAATACTGCGTTACAACAGCTTAAATAGCTAATTTAGTATAAAAAATCGTATTTGTCTTGCTTTTCATAACTAATATTTCCTGTAGTCTGTAAAGGTTTCTGTAATTTAGCTTTAAGGCTGACAGCACGATATGTAACCTTCTATTTGTGTAGGCAACTATATATAGTTTTATATAAATTCCATGTAATCTTTCTTGTTAATAAGTCTAGTTTTGTTATTTAGTTGTGTTTCATATGGAGCATGAGAAGTAGCAATTTGCTGCCTGTATTAGGAGATAGAAATGAGTGGCAATTCAGATTTATATGACTTTTCACATCAGCCTTTAAACATTTCAAGATGCAAGATATCAAAACAGCATTGCTCTGTCTTACGATGCTATGATGGCATATGGCCCTTCCTTCACAATTACAGTTGGAGCTCTGTATATCAGTGTAAGTATAGCCTGATTTTCTTTTGCTTGTATAGTCTGTCATGATGCCAAGGCCTTCAGAACTGAGGAATATTTACCACTTCATAAATATCAGTAGCCAGCAAAGAATCACAGGCTTTGCTTCTGGTACTTCTCACAACAAATATGGTAAAAGGCATTGTAATGCAATGTAATCAGTGGTAGCATATGACATTTGTTTGCAGCAGGGGTGGGATTCATTTCTGTCATCAGACGCATTTAGGTGTTGAAGTTTCCCTCATATGTAGATCGAGCCCACAGAGCTTAGGGAGCTGTTCGTTTGGACAAATCTGAGGATCTGTATCTTCAGGATACAAATAGCAGATCTTTAGCTTCATACAGGATAAAAAGGAATTTGGTTACATTGCCCACACATTGGCATCTATGCTATAAACACCTGCAGTTTGGTGTTTGAAGGATTTCACCCTTGTGTCATGTTTCTGAGAAATTCAAACACACAAGCTAGAAATATGTCATTTCCTAAGCAGAAATATTCATGAATCTTCTTGTTCCGTAACTACCTTCTTCTTTTTCAAAGGATATGTTGCATCACAGGATCACCAAACAGTAAACAAATCTAAGGTCTACTTGAAAATGAAACCTTTTACGTTTGAAGGAGACTGATCTAGGCTGAAGTACTTATTATATCTTTTCTTTAATTGGTTTTTAATTTCTTTGAAATGACTGAGACCTCAGGTGCTGTTCAGACAGCCAGAAACCCAAAAGCCCAAACAATTCTGGTTTTATGATTATGCATGCATTTCTATTGGTAATAACATAAAATAAAATATTAAACTGTGGAAAGACTATTGACTAGTTTGAAGAGGATGACCAGTTTGGCAATTAGAGTATATAAGTTAACTCAGATTTGGAAATGTATCCTGTTTATATTTTGCCCTTCTGGAACAGATAAAGTAAGTAGCTCTACTTTGGAGAAGTAGAAAAACCTGATTGTTTTCTGAAACTTTCTGTTTGTCATCAAAGCAGATGACACTTTTTCTCATCAGCTATGGTAGTATTTGCCTTCGTACTTTCAAAGATCCCAGCAGGAGAGAAATTACGACATAATACTTGGAGATGTAAAGTGAGGGAGAGCTTATTCAGGGAGGGCCAAGTGAGCTCTCAGAAAATCAGACTCTATACATTTATTGTAGAAAAGACTAAATATTGTCAAGTAGCAAAAGAACAGATACATTAAAAATCTCTTCATGGTCATCTTTAATGTGTACATGAGAAAACAGATCAAAAGCTATTTTGCCTTGCCTGCTAAAAAGAGTGGGGATCTCCTAGTACGTAGTATTTCCTGTTTTCTTGCTAGGTAGATACAGAAATGTGTAAAATACCTAGCAAAGAATCTGCTTTAAAATGTGTAAACATTTAGCACTTGAACACAGTCTTTGATTTCTTGGGTCTATTCTGTTTAAAAAATTTAAACCTGTTGCTTAAACTTGTTGCTTAAGGGAGAGCATTTCTTCCCAGTAGGCTTTGGTTTCTGGGCTATTGTGCTAGGGCTAAGTTACAATTGTGCACAAAGTTTACAGCACAGACCTTTTTAGTCCATGCCACAGTGGCCCGTATGTCAATTCTCCTTTGTGAGAGGCTCAAGGTAATCCTTCCTTTTCTGTAAATAGTAGATTTACCAAAAATCAATAGAACCTTTGATTCCATTGGACCCTGACTGCTATAATCTGTGCTCTGGACTCCACAGGTTTGTACTCCCAGCAGCAAAGTACAATTACAGGAACTGGCATGAACTGAGGTGAACCAGTCAGTGAAGAAAATGGTTTGACAAAGTCACCTTCTTCTATAAAAATCCTCATTTGTACAGAGTGGTGTTTTGGAGAGCTTTTTAAATGATGGGCTTTTCCTCATTCATTTATCTTCATGGTAGGCAAACAATGGGTTCAGTGCATATTCTCTTATGTACTGCAGTCTGCAGCTATCACTCTTATTTAATAAGCAATCATGATAAGCAAAGTCGGTTGCATATGGCAGCGATAATAATGGTAATTATTTTTCTTTCTTCCCCAATAATTTAAAGACATGGTTCATTTATCTTGCCTGCAAGTACAGATACTAAGGTTATGAAATAAGTATGATATTTTGGTGCCATGATTACAGGCAATTGGACCTTCATCATTTCAATATATTTCTTCTTTCACAAGATAATCTCAAAGAGATACTGCTTTTGAAAATAATAGGCGTTACTTGCAACTCCTATTTGCAGGTCAAATAAAGACTTCCTAACTTTAGAATAACCTGCCATAGTATAAAATACTACTACGTATGTCTGCCTACATGAAGTAGACAATTTCTCTATGTGGAGATCTCCAGAGACAGGTGCCACTCCATTGACTATACCAGAAATGTAAACACTTGAATTAGGATAAATTATTTCCTGTTTCTAGGTGCAGAAAAAGATGTGCCTGAACTTATTTGGTAGGGATCACATCTTATATTATTGTACCCCTGAACTGATAGCTGATATACATGGATTAATATTTACTTTCTGAAAAATGTCACTAATGGAAGTGGTATCTAACCATTACTAGCAAATTTTTTACCTAAACGAGAATCCAGTATAGTATTTTTCTTACCAATAGAAATCCTAAAAGCCAAATAGAGACTAAACCTAGCATTCTTACTGCTAACTAGTAACTATATAAGAGCCAAATGGGTTTTTGAAACAATTCATATAAGATTACAGAATTTTAAAAATTATGTGTCAGTAATTGAAGCCTAATCTTCGGTCAAATCCAAGCCCAACTCTGCTATACCAAATGAAAATGTTTCATAGTGCAGACCTGTAAAAGTACATATTCTTGTGTTGGTCATGAGACCTATGAACAGTTAAGTCTAACATCATTTTATGTTGGTACCTATTGTCAGAGTCTCCCTAGTTATGTCTCAAAAATTTTTAGTGACAGAGCTGAGGTTAATTTGGCTTCCTTAAATAATTTTGTCTATTTTTTTTCCTTGCACATCTTAACATTTATTAAGTTTCTTCTGACTACATGTGCATACCAAGCATAAGCTTTGACTGAAAGTGGTGTCTATATCCTTTAAGTGAATAGGTGCCAATTCTTCATATGAAATTAAATGTTAGTGTCAGTCTGTTCTTCTTTTACGGTCATTATTACCTTGTTGTAAGTACTATGTTTGACCATACAATCATTTGTGTATTTACCTATCTGAAGTGGGTTACAAAAATATTAAGACAGAATATTTTCTTGATGCTGATTTTTCATACTAACAACTAAACTTTCCAGCTGTGTTTTTTAAAGCTTATATTAATGCACTGCACCACAGGCTAATTAATATGTTTTCATGAGAGCCATTCAAGTACATACTGGAAATAGTGATAGAATACAGCACCTGAGTCCTCAGCTGCATATACAAATAACTACGTTTTTAAACTAATCATATGCAAGATGTGGTACTTGGAGTTGTCCTTCCCTTTGATCACTGATAACATGCTTGTGCCTTCTTTAGTGTTAGAATAATTATCTACTAGTTAAAATTCCTCTGTCTCTAAGAATAGTTTAAACTGCTTTATAAATTTAACAAATTATACACTAATGATTCTGTTCCCAACTGAAATGCTGTTCTTTCTAATGGAACAAGATAATTCTCAAGAGTACAGCATTTAACGCTCAGGTACTTAGGGTCTTAGCCCAATGCACTCCTCAGAACAAGGACAAGCTCCTGAGACCCGCTTTCAAAATGTTCTTTTTTCCTTCTACTCAATTTCTTTCATTGATATATTGTAGCCTGCACTTTGCACAATTCAATAGCTGGTACCTTATAGAAGTAAAATTGTTTTTTGTGCAACAGCCACTCAGCATTAATTTCTGTTAGATTTGCTTTCGTCTGTGTTTGCACCTGAACTGCCCATTTATTATTTTTGTTTATTTTTCAACAGAAAAGACTGCTGCACAAGTTGATGATTTTTTTTTTAGATAAAAATGCATACCACCTAAATGTTAATTTTACCTTTTTTTTTTCTTTTCTTTTTTTCCCCCTAAAATTTGAACACACCTGCAGGTAGGGAACAACTCAATATCTTCATTTTTTTTTTTTTCCCAGTGATTGGTTGGCTCTCCATTTCATTTTTTACGTGTTGGCTCCTTCTTTCATTTTACTTCTGGAATTAACACAATGCTACTGTCGTACCACAAACCTCGGGACAAATGCCATCCATGGCAAGGCATGATAGCGTGATGTGTCATATTGTGATATTCATACTTGGCAGAGAATCCTATTTCATATTTGTTTTGTAAGCTGTTCCAGCATTCTGGCACATCTACAGAGAGCTGGTTTATCACATAGTATTGATTTGAGCTCCCTCTGACTGTTAGCCAATACTGAAGATGTATGTTAAATTTTTTAAGTATTACAATTGTGTGTGACATACTGGCATAATTTCTGCAGAGATACTGAATAGCTAGGAATGAGATGGGAAATTCTTTTCTGAGTTACACCCTCCTTCTTTTACACTACATGATTTACACTTCTGATACACTGCAACATCTGTTGTGGTTTAAACCAGCAGGCATATAAATACCACAGACATTCATTCACTCTCCCCTAGTGTGGTAGGGGGGAGAATTGAGAAAAAAAAAAAAGAAAAACCTGTGGGTAAAGATAAATGAAGTTTAATAGAATAAAAAAAGGTAAGGAAAATTAGTAGTAAGAGAATATTCAGAACAAGCGATGCACCATGCTAATTAGCTCACCACCTACTGACCGATGCCCAGCCAGTCCCCAAGAAGTTCCCCTTCCTACCACACATTGTCTCATGCCAATCCAAGCTCCACAGCTTTGGAAAGCATGCTACTGTGTGAACTCATATTTATTAACACCAGATAATACACATGGAACAGGCATTATAAATAGTGACCATGAAGACAGGTTGTCATCAACTACCAAACAGAATACTATAGAAAACAGGCTTCTTTATCATCAGTGGTCATAAAACTGTTTTTTAGAATGCATGCAATGCTCACTATGCACCTGAAACAAAACAGGTACCACATTAGCACAACACACTACAAAAACAAATTGCAGCATCATTTCAGTGGTATGCAGTCACTTTCTGAGAGAAAAGTTGATGTCCACAGACTTTCTGTCCTGAAAAGCAGTACATCTTTTTTGAGCATATTGAATGTTTCCTCTTTGAGACAGGTTATTTCCTTCTATTTTCAGTCCTGGGAAATCCTCCAATTCAGTGACCTGTAGACAGCAGTACAGAGCAAGTCATTTGCTGCAGGTATCATCATAATTTGTTGTCTTGTCAGTCTGTACAATAAGCAATGCATTCTGCGGGCACAAGAAATATCAGTCTGGAAAGCAATCTGTTGCTCAGAAATCTTACAAGCGAATATCCCGTGTTATCTATGAGGGCTGTTTGTTGCCTAAAGAGCTCATCTGCCTAGTCGTCTGCTCTCTGTAAATGTAGAAAATTGTAGAATATCAGCATAGTATGGTGTATTAAACTATTTTTCTTTCCTGCAGTGTGCATGTGAAATCTACATGGATAACACAATTCACAGAATCACAGAATTGTGGGGGTGGGAAGGGCCCTCGAGAGATCATCGAGTCCACCCCCCCTGCCAAAGCAGGTTCCCTACAGCAGGCCAGGTAGGTAGGTGTCCGGACGAATCTCAAATATCTCCAGAGGAGAATCCACACCTCCCTGGGCAGCCTGTTCCAGTGCTCTGTCATCCTCGCTATGAAGAAGTTCTTATGCATATTTGTGTGGAATTTCTTATGCTCCAGTTTGTGGCCATTCCCCCTTGTCCTGTCACCATAGACCACTGAAAAGAGTTTGGCCTCGTCCCTTTGCCTCCCGCACTTTAGATATTTATAGACATTGATAAGATCCCTTCTCAGTCTTCTTTTCTCAAAGCTGAACAGACCCAGTTCACTCAGCCTTTCCTCATAAGGGAGATGCTCCCGGCCCTTTATCATCTTTGTTGCCCTCCACTGGACTCTTTCCAGGAGATCCCTGTCTTTTTTGTACTGGGGAGCCCAAACTGGACACAGTACTCCAGCTGAGGCCTGACCAGGGCAGAATAGAGGTTCACCCCCCTTGACCTGCTGGCCACGCTCTTTTTAATGTGCCCCAGGACACCACTGGACCTCTTGTCCACCAGGGCACACTGCTGGCTCATGGCCAACTTGTTGTCCACCAGGACCCCACAAAAAATAAAGAAATGCATGGCAAAGGCAAAGGGCACAGCCCCACCGAGGAGAAGGCCAGAGGGAGCAGCTCACCTGGCCCGGGCTGGCCCAGCCCGGCTGCTCCACAACAGCTCACACACCCCTCATAGCACCAACCATTTTTGAAACTATACCATATGTTTTAAGGGCACACATTTTTCTCAGCAAAGCCCAGATGTTGTCTTAAGGGAGCCAGATAGCACATAGTAGAAGAATTAGAGAGAAAGGGAAAGCATGTAAATTACATGAAACCTCAGCAAAACTGTTCACCATTATGGATTAAAGTGAAGTGTCAGAAACAGGCTGAGCTATGCAATTTTAATTTAGTTTTTCTTTCAAGAGATAATACAGGCAAATAAAAATATTTCCTGACAGAGTGAAGTTATTTCCTAGGTGGTGAAAGTACTCCAGGAAGAGAAATGTTGAACTGCTCTGTATTTAACTGAATGATACATTATCAAAAACAAAAACAACCAACAACAACAAAAAATTTGAATTGCTTCAAAAAGACACATTATAAAAAAAAATCATTCAAATAAGAAAACTTGTCAAGATTCATTACATGTATAGTAAATCATGTCTTTGATAGTAATATGGTGGAAAATACATTTGTATACCTCTTTACAAGGCAGATTAGTTACTACTGTTGAGAAGTCTTTTCAGATTTTATCTTTAAAATGTATAACCAAACCATTTAATTATACAGGTGACACAGTTTCATTTAAATTTACTTTAATGCATCCATTTCTTTAAATGACTTTCCAAGTCCATATATCTTATGATAATTTTATCTTTTTTGTTGGCTCAAAACCAGTGTATTTGCCAGTTCCTTCTTGCTCATAATTTTTCCACTTTTGCCCTTCTCTGTTGTTTCTTTTCTTTAAAAGCGGGCAGATGAAGCTTTTTAGAAAGATCTAGTCATTCTCATTCTGACAAGGACTCACCTGAACTTGTTTGCAAAGTTCATTATCTCTGTCCTCCAGGTCAGACTTTCTAGAGGAAATGGAAGTACTTCTCTTTCCTACCCTCCAGCTGGTGATAACCGTGGCAAGTGCTGTTCTGGTACTGGGCCATTGATGAGGCACCTCTACTTCCTCTTTTCCCTGGACTTTTTTTGTTTTGGGGACTAGTTCAGCTTGATCTATAGACTGCCTTACTTCAGTGACATAAAAAGTTGTAGAAGAAAACAAACAAACAATGGAATGGATCTTTAAAACACTTTTAGAGGGATCCCTGTTATCTATAGTTTCTTAAACTCAGGTTTTTATTTATGATAATGTTTTGGTTAGGAGCTTTGCTTCTTGTAACTTATCACTTCAGTTTTTACAAGTAATCACTGCTTATATTGTTAGTTGACGTCTGATTACCATATAAATTTGCTCACAAGTACACTGGTCCAGACTGTGCAAATCATAAAGGAAGTTTTGTGGGGCCTAAAGACTTCAGATAGAAGCACTATAAGTCTTCCTTTCTTTTCTGCATGTTGTTGAGATATATAACTGTAATGAAGTGTCCTGTTCTCCTTCCATATTCCTTAAGGTACTGTTTTCTGATATCCAATCTCCTCTTAATCAGCCTCTTGTTCCTGACCCTCTAAATTCCACTTCTCAGTTTCTTTTCCTGGATTCTTAAAAATTTTCATGGTTTTCACGTCATTCTATAAAATGTTTCACTGTCTTACTCATCATTTCTTTTAATGAATTTCTGTCCTTCTTTGTTTCCCACTGATACGTAGGTTTGGGACAGCAGAAAACAGCTTGAACACAGAAATGTTGCTTCTCAGCCAGTCATAGCTGTAGCAGAAAAATCTAGTTTAAAATGTCTGAATTAAGGTGTTAGATAACAGCTATTTACACAGGCAAGTAGGAGAGAAAACATGTTACAGCTACTGCCAAAAATTTGCTTTGATTGTTCTGTCTGTTTCTGTCTGTTCCTCTCCGTTTTCCATTTGACTATGGCTATGCTCTATTTTATCCTTCACTAGAGGTCCTTCTCTAAACCTCTGCTCCTCTGTGCCACAGTTCAACACTTTGTTCCTAACTGTCAGCTCTTCCCCATTCTTGTTTAATAACTCCTTTACAACCTTTCTGAAGCCCTGTTTGAAGTGCCAGCCATCTGTTTCCCTTACGGTTCAGCTGCAGTTAGTCCTGCCTGTAACAGCTCCCTTCATTTCTGAAGTGTCTCCAGTTGTTGATTAATCTGAATGTTTTTGACTTGCACTGCTTCTTCATTTTAGATTAAAGCTTTGCCACTGTATTTCTATTTTTGGCTCTGTGTGTGATATTGTAAGTATGTCAGTAAATGCTGCCATGGAGGGCTTGATCTTCAGCATTTTTCCTAACAGCTTAAATATCTCCAAAGGGTATATATATATATTTTTGTCTACGTGGATCATTAATATTGGTTCCTCTCCAGCTCACAGATTTCACTACAGCTAGTTAATTTAGAGTGATTTATTTGATATCAAACACTGAATTGTTTATTTGCCCATTATTTTAGCCTACCTCTAGTCCCAGCGTGGATCCCTTATTCTAGACATAGGATAACTACAAAAAGATAGGGAGGATCTGGAATTATTTTTTCCTTCACTAGGTCATTACTGTTCTGGTTGGTTTCTGAGGTTGATAGCTCGGAGATAAAGTTGTTATGTCCAGGTGTCCACTGTGGGCTTCCTATGAGAACACGTTTTCCAGTTACGCTAGAGATGCTCTCATGAATATTCAGAGAATACTGTTGATAAATCTATTGTCTCCCCAGAATTCTTCAGTTCAAAATCTTGGTTTCAGGAATCAAAATTCTGTTTCTTAGGACTGCTTATGGAATGAATACCCCCTTGGTGCCTGCCCCAAAGCAGGTAAGCACGTAGATACATGGTGGACACTAAGTGCAATTCACTGGGGAACTCTGTGCTTTCTTGCTTTATATCTGCCAGAAGGTATGAGTGGCTTAATGTACTTCTGTGTCTGGATGATCCAATTGACCTCTTTCTGTGACTAACCTCTGAGTTTAAAGAGATTTTTTTTTTCTGGAATCTGTTTGATTAGCTCCTGAGCTCTGGAAGTGCTGGAGCACGCCTTACTCAAGGAAGGTACTCTGGTTCTCTTCATACCTTTAGTTTTCTGGCAGTTTATCAGAGGAGGGTCAATTTGAACAGCTAGCTCTCAGGTATTCTCTTTATTTAAAATGACTCTGGTATGGTCAAGGAAATGTAAAGACTGTGATCAACACATGGTTCATACTGTGCAAGGCTGGTAAAGGACTATATAGGTATTGGAGTCATCTGGGAATTTCAGGAATACTTCTTATTTTCTCACCTTTAACTTCTACGAAATGGGCCACTATGGCTACGAATGAGCAGTCAGTCTCCCCTGGGAGATTGGGTTTAACCCCTGTTTTGGGTTTATGTAGCAAGGTTTTGGTAGTGGAGAGGCTGCAGGGGTAGCCTCTGTGAGTGGAGCCCAGCAGCTACCCCGTGTCAGATCTGAGCCATGAGCAACACTGGTTGTGCCTCTGGGACAGTAGATTTAACAAAGGGAAAAACTGCTGCAGAACAGCAGCTGTGAGAGAGGAGTGAGAAAACGTGAGAGAACAGCCCTGCAGCCCCCAAGGTCAGTGCAGAAGGAGGGCAGGAGTTGCTCCAGACAGAGCACAAGTTCCCTGCAGCCCAGGAGAGGCCCATGGTGGAGCAAGCTGTACCCTTGCAGCCCATGGGCACCGTGCACAACAGATCTCCACGCGCAGCCATGGACGAACTCACAGTGTTGCAATGGATGGGGCCTGAAGGAGGCCACAGCCCATGGAGAGCCCCCGCAGGAGCAGCCCTGGGCCAGAGCTGCAGCCCGTGGAGAGGAGCCCACAGTGGAGTAGGAGGTCTGGGGGAGCTGCTGCCCATGGGGCCCTGTGCTGGAGCAGTGCGATCTTGAAGGGTGGGCCCTGTGGCACGGAGCTGTGTTGGAGCAGTGCTTGGAGAGCTGCAGCCTGTGGGAAGCCCACACAGGATCAGTTTGGGAAAGACAGCATCCCATGGGACATACCCCATCTGGACCAGGGGCAGGGAATGTTTTCAGTTTGCTTTCAGTTCTCACTGTTTTAGTCTGTTAGTACATGGCAATAAATAGATTAATCTCCCTGTGCTGAGTCTCTCTTGCCTGTGATGGTAATTGGTGAGGGATCTCCCTGTCCTTATCTCAACTCATGAGCCCTTTTCCATTGTTCTTTCTCCTTCAGTTCCTTTGAAGAGGAGTGAGAGAGCAATGTGGTGTTTACTTGTCCATAAGGGTGAAACCCCTACAGAATCCTTGAGAAGTCTGAAGTGAGGATATGCACTTACTGAACCTTGTAAGAGGACTATCAGATAAACCAGAATATTAACTGCTAAATATTTCAGATCTTTTTGGAGAAAGAATTATTCATACACACAATTCCATGTATTTAGTCAATGGGGCTAAGATCAGAAAGAACTTAGGGTGTTCATGTCTGTTAAGATAATAGAAATTCAGTAGCTACAGGCAATAGATGTAAAAATGCTAGGACTCTTCAGTCATGATGTTCTGTATCCAGTATCACAATGTAAGAAATCTTAATTGTCAAGGATCAATTGGTTATCACATATCATATAGAGACTGCTTTTGTTGAGGAGATTGCTAAGATCAGAGTGTAAAGTTCGGATTTACCTGAAGTGCAGACATCTCCACTGAGTTTACTGACTCTGTTTTCATAACCCAGGAACATACTTACCTCTTTTGGCAGTTTCAGGGCACTGGAACAATAAGATTGTGCCTTAGAAGTGTCTTTTTCTCACAGCTGTCTATAGTCAAAGTCTGCAGATGCTGCAAGAAGACATTTGTGTTTTGATGTCTGAAATTAAAAAGTAATATGAAACTGAATAATAGTCAGTTTGATATATCCTCAGGGAGAGTATAAGAAGTCACCTTAAAGAACTTCAGTTGCAAGAAAATAATTTTCATACATATTAGTGAGAATGTTTGTATCTTTTAAAAAGAGAAAAAGTATTTTTGTTAATTGGCACAACCAAAAAGACTTTTTTAACTTCATCTACTTTTTACTGCCTTATTCTGTTTCCTATTACATTCAATTTATACTTTTTCCTAATACTGTTTTTCAAGAGGAAGAAAAAAAATAATTTTACTGAAATCAAAATGAATATTTTTCTTGAAAAAAGTAACTGAAAATGTTAATAATTGAAAAAAATGAATGAGTAAGAAGCTGTGACTATTTGCAATTCTGTATTACCTTTATTTGATATTTGCATAGTAGATCATATTCAAAACTTTTCCCCGAGACATTCTTATTATTTTTGATTCTGTATTCAATTTTAAAAGAGACATAATTAAAGACTTAGCATACCATGGCTCCAACTTACAATGAATTGCATGTCAGCATGATTCTTTTTTTTTTAAATGTGTAAATGTGCATTTTGGTTATTATTTTCAAAATAACAGTAGCCCGCATTTTTTTGAAAATTTCAGAATTTTCAATTGAAGACAATGTGCAAAAAAAAAGTTTTCTATGACCTTCCCAGGAAAGATTTGAAGTATTTATATATATATACATAAACCAATACTTACAAGAAAGATATTATTGCTCTCCATTGGTATATTGTATTTGATGCTGATGTTGCACTAGTGTAGTGTGTGAAGTTCCCAGAATGTCTGTCAAGATATCTTCTAGTGCTTTTTGAAATTCTGATTTCTAGTTTTCTTTCATGTGCTGTGAATTATTCATCTTTTTTTGTTTTCTGAATGGCTTAATGCCAGTTTTTCTGTCTATTAAATTCATACTCAAATTTATCTGAACTGCTAAGCCTGCACGTCAGACCCTTAATCTGTCTAGGTCTCTTGAATGCAGCCCTCTATATTTGCTTCATGCTTCAGGTATAAAATTTTCCACTTTAAACTGATATGGTGCTTCTTCATCACTTCTTCTGGTGATAGGACAAGGGGAAATAGTTTCAAACTAAAAGAGAGGAGATTTAGGTTGGATTTAAGGAAAAAGTTTTTTTACAGTAAGGGTGGTTAAGCACTGAAACAGGTTGCCCAGAGATGTGGTAGAAGCCCCATCCCTGGAGACATTCAAGGTCGGGCTGGACTGGGCTCTTAGCAACCTGATCTAGCTGTAGGTGTCTGTGTACGTTGCAAGGGAGTTGGACTGGATGACCTTTAAAGGTCCCTTCCAACTCTAAGGATTCTATGATTCTGTGATTCTATTATTCTTGAAACTGCTATTCAGAATCATCACACATTTCCTGCAGTCCAGGTGCCACCAGATGCTCAGCTTCAGTACATTCAGTTGCTCTATATTCTCTTCCACTACAGCAACAGAATTCTGTCGGAAGAGCATTGTCAATGAGATGAGATGCAGCTTTCCCCATGCTACCAGTGAAGAATTTCTACAGAGTATCCTCCTGGCTCAGATAATTTTGCAATTGTGGGGGATGGAGAAGGAAGGTGAAAGAAGTGTTCCTTAAGAATCTAGCAGGAATGTATCTGGGCATAGGATTCTGAAAAATGAAATAATTTTTTTAAAAATGTAGCAAGTGGAATATTTTCTTTTTCATTCTCAGTGGTCTTGGATTCTATTAGAAACAAAAACTCTCAGAGACTTCAGAAAATTTTTAGCAGTTTTAAAATACTGATAATCTGTCATACCAAAAAGAAGTCTGATTCAGTTTTGTTGCTGTTTTTGCTACTACGTAACTGAGTTTAGAGGATGTGTCTTGTAATACTTTTTAAAAATGTTTCAGACAGTTTTTTTTCTGATGTAGAAGACTTCAGTCTGTTTATGGGGACCAATACAACAAATAACAGGAAATCATTTTCATTACTATTTTTTTATTTCTGAAATTTCTAGCTAAAACCTCATCTGATTACTTTATTGTAGACCAACACCGAACATCATCTGCAAACCTGAGATTGTTTTCTTCACCTTTGTAGTTCTATACTCTACAGGTGGCTCATGTGAAAGACTAAATTTTATAAAATTCTTTTAATTCTGCGCAGCGCCTTTCTCATTTCCTCTCTCTTTCCCTCCCTCTCTCTCTCTCTCTCTCTTTTTTTTTTTTTTTTTTTTGGCCATTGTATTTAAAATAATAAGAAAAAGACATCAAAAGGCAATTCACACTTGAGATGGCCTCAGCTACAGTCTAGAATGTTAGAATATCTCTTTCTCTTTTTTTTTCTTATATTCTAGAATGAATTCAATCCAAATTGATTGGATTTGTCTTAGGATGTGTTTGGCTGAAAGCATAAAATCTCATTCATTGTAGGCAACACCAAATTCAAGTTGCATATGTTCATGTGAATCTTAAGCAGCTGCCTTTCAAGAACAGGTTGACCGCTTACTTTTCAGCACCATAAAAGCTCTGCAGGTTCTTGAAATCTTTTATCATATCTCTAGACAAACAAAATTCATTAAAAAACCCTGATTAGATGATTTATTAGGCCTAATTTGAGTGTACTTACCTAACTCAGGATATATTTTCATGACACAAAGCTTTAGCAGAACTACTAGTCTAAGAATTCCCATCTGCACAACACCTCAGTACTCTTTTCCTCATTCTTGTTTACAGTCTTTGGTTTACCTGTTTTTTTTTGTCACTTGTCTTTTTTTGTTTTTCTTTTTTTGGGGGGGCTGGGAGTTGGGGGTGGTGGACAAATAGGTAGGAGAGAACTACTTTTACCCAGTTCTGATGTATTCATTATAGGTCTCCAGTTATCCCAGGACTGTCAAGATGAGGACACAACTTTTGTCCACCAATAATGTTCCATAATACATGCTGAATTAATTCCAAAGAAAAGGAAAAACAGGATCACATCAGATAACTTTAACCAACAACTTGTTGATTATAGTGCTTGCACAGGAAATGTAAAATCCTAGTTCTAAGCTGTTGTAGAGCAGGGTAAGAATGAACCCAAAGCTAATTCTGTAAAGAACTTGGAATTCTATAATCCCAAACGAAATTGATGGAAGGGCTGAGTTATTAAAAAAAAAAAAAAATAACAGTATTTATAAAAGGAAAAGTTCACAATAGAAATGCAGTAATTTTTTTTTTTTTTTTTTTTAAGTGTGGGATGTATCTCCTGCTTTTCAGGAAATATACTTTAATTATGGAAAAGTAGTAAGCAAAGAGAAAATGTTGTTTCACTACTAAGGTTTATGTACAGTCTTATCCCTATTCTCCTAAGTAGACAGCACTGAAATGGACTCTTCTTTACTAGAAGGAATCTAAATGTAGTCCTGTGTGCTTTGCTGGCAGTTACATCAGTTGATCATTTCCCATGTTACTGAAGTGCTTTAATCACCTTAAAACCTTTTTGACACTTTAAATAAACATACTGCTGAAAAAGAAGCCATTCATGCACAAAGCTCTGTAGCTACCTTTTTTCTTTTCAACTTCAAAGGGCAAACTTTGAAAAAATAGGAGATATGAAAGCAAATCTGCTGAGAAGTTCATTATTTTGAATACAAAATGAATTGTAGAAAATGTATCTTATTTGAATGTCAAAAAAAAAAAAAAAAGTAGGAAAAAATATAACAGCATGACAATTCAAACAAAAATGGATAAACAAGAATGGAAAAGCCTAACAAAAATAAAGGATCTGATGGAAAGCTAATGAAGAGAAAAAATGCACCTAGTGCAGGGACAACATGGAATTGCGAAATGTCAAACTGTCCTAAACTTGCAGGGAACAGTAATACCAATAGTAATGAAAATGATCAGCAAGATTAGCAAAAACCAAGTTAGAGAGACCTGAGCTTCCATACAACCATTTCCAACACAAAAGTTGTTGAATAAGGACCCTAAAGGAGATGGAATTGTGGAGATGACATCATGGAAATAAAATATAGATGGTTAAGATCAAAGAAAAAAATGTAAGGTTCCCTTCAGGCTTCTATACACCTAATAGACAGACTATGAATCAATATAAGGAAAAACGGGAAAGAAGGAGAAAACAGAATATGTACCCAGAGACAAAATGAGTTTACAGAGAGCATACTGTGACATAGCAATATAAATGTATGATTTAAGGCCTGCAGTTATAAAAATAGGATGAAATACAAAAATGTGAAATATAAGCTTGTGCATAAGAGACAGCCTTCAAGTTAGTAATAAGAATTTCTGTAAGGTTGATGCTCATCAGCTGGAGGAAAATGAGGAATGTAAGACGAGGGCAACTGATCAGAAGACTGATGTGAGCCATCTATATTCCCCGGTAATTTGGATTCATGGGAGGCTTATTATCTTTGGCACGGCTATAGATCCAGGGATGGATTCTTAACATGCATTCATCTTCTTCCCAGTTATTTTCTATATCATATAAATATGATGATACATGCATTTAGGAGAAAAAGGAACTTTACTGCTTTTTCTAAAGCTATTTCATGTTTAAATATTCTTTTAGAATTACAAACCTTATAAAAATCAAATATGCTATATTTCCTCTACAAATTCCATGTTATTCCTTATATCACTTTATTTTTATACCTTTCATTTATAAAGACATGAATAGTGTAATTGCTAATATGCCAGTGTATTTCAGTGTCATAGGGGAACCATTGGGTAAATATATTAACTTTAATTATTTCTTGAACCCAGTTGCACTATTGAATTCCTTTGAACTTTTCCTGTTTTTGAGATTCAATATTTAATTTTAGTGATTCATTTTATTAAAAGGAAGAGATGCTAGTGTAAATTTATATTTACATAGTTACCTCTGTTTCAGTAAAGTATTTAAGTCCTTCCAATCAATCTATATATACATATAAACCTGTTCTGTTCTAAAGTTGCTTATAATAGAAATTAGAGCTTACAAAAAATGTACATGCTTTTCCAGTATTAACAATGAAAATAATGTCTTTGTCTTTAAAAAAAAAAAAAAAGGGAAATGGTCGTGTTACCTTGAGGAACTTTTCATGATTAAATTAATAATAATGGCTGGGACTTAAATCAATATTACTTTAAAAATGACTGTAATAATAGCTTCCACATTCTTTTGAAATTCTACTGATGAACTGATTTTATTTCAGAGTGTATTGCCTTGACAGAATCAGTATTCCTACTATTAGTAAATTCAG
>WBMW01002015.1:170331-302091 GCA_013396635.1 Penelope pileata
AATGCATGACTTTCATTCAGAAGGCCCTTTGGAACTGAAGGTGTCCAAATTATTGCTCTGTAAAACCAGTATAGCTTAAAATGTACGGTTTTGCAGGCTATTTCCAAGAAGGTCTTTAAGTTTGAAATAAAGAAGGCAAGTGAAAAACATTTTCTTTATATAATATTTATTTCAATAGGTGCTGACCATTTTCCACATATTGTTATCTGTGTTGGAACAAAAATGACTCATATATATACATACATGCTATCCTTATCAGACTTTTTCTCTTGAGAAATAATATTTGAACACATATTTCACTTTTACACAAGTCAGTTATTATTGGAAAATTTAATTATTGTTTTTATTTTTATAAATGTGGATATTAACCCATTATTTATGAAAAAGTGAGCAGTTTCTTGCTTCCTTATCACAATTAGTTGTCTGTTGTCAAGAACAAACTCAATGTTTGTCTTTAATTTCTAATTTTAATGAAAGTTTGAATCAAAGTGTATACAGTAAGAGAAAGTAATTGTGTGTGCTAAAAACAAGCAATTAAAGGAAAATGTCTTCAATATGATCTGAAAGATGGGAAATTATGGATTCATAACTGTTTATGGAATTTGGTTTATCTTGTGTCTTCTGTCTATAGAGTTTTGACCTGTTTTGCAGTATATTTTCATTTCAGTGTATCTCCATAAGAATGTTCATTTAGCTTAAATGTGCGTGGTGTTTACTTCACAATGATATATTTAGCAGTTCTTTCTTCCTTTCAGTTTGGTCACTAGCACTGCACATGTTGCTTGCTTGTTTGTTCTGAGATACTGTTTATCATATTAACTCTCTTTGGATTGTGGATTATATCTCTGCAGTTTGAACTTCTGTTTGAGCTTTTGATATTGATGATATTATAATTTGGAAAACAACTACTCCATTAACATAACAGTAAAGGAGTTGATGAATGTGTTGTCTAGAAAGGAGGTAAACCTTGACTGAACTCCAAAAAAGTCAGCAACTAAAAATGTATTCTTAGATACCAGCCAACCTTCAAGCTGTGTAGGAATAGCACAGCAATATGCGCAATGATAGTGAACTCAGATTAAAAGTATTGGTGTCTGAAGACAAATTATCACAGAATGACAGAATGGATGAAGTTAGAAGAGACTTCTGGAGATCATCTGGTCCAACCTCTCTGCCCACACAGGGATAACCTAAAGCCAGTTGCTCAGGACTGCATTCAGGCAGGTTTTGTGCAGCTTCGAGGTGGGAGACTTCACAGCTTCCCTGGGCAGCCTGTGCCAGTTCCCGGTCAACCTCACAGGAAAAAAAAGGGGTTCCTGATGTTCAGGCATGTCCTTTGTTTTAGTTTATGCCCACTGCCTCTTATCGTGTCACTGAGCATCACTGAATAGGACCTGGCAATTATCTGACATGTTCAAGGGAAAAAAGAACCATTACTATTTTTGCATGTGTACAAAAGTACAGTTATTTTCAGATGTGAGAAACTACGTACGTTTGTCTCTTTCTACAGTTTTCTCATGGTACATTGGTGAGAGTGGTGTTCGTGACTTTTCCCTCTTTGGAATACAGGAAAGAGCTCACAGCACTGAGTAGTTCAGAAAATCCTCATGCCAATGTTTCTTTGTGCTTGTTTATGAATCTCACTGTGTGTCTATCTTGTTTCATTAGACTACTCTATTACATATCTAGCTGAACCTGGAAGGCAGCAGCCAACACAAACAAGTTGACTTCCTCCCAGCTGCTTAACCATAACATTTTTAATAAAATGTAATAAATAAAACTAGTAGAAACTATACAACAATATAGAAAGGCAAAACAAATGAAAACCCTTCCCCCAGGAAATTCTTGCTCCACTCATCACAGCAAATGAAAAGTTATTCTTATCCATTTTTACTCTGTCTGATCTCCATTAGAATGGTTGGTTTCTGTGTCTAATGTAGGCTGTTTGCCAGTATCAAGTTTTTTGTTCAGATGATCTGATGTCAGTTACCATAGCTCTAGATCCTGAAGCCATATTTTACTGTTTTTCTTAAACTATGCTATCTTAAAGAAGGCCAACTTCTAAAAGCGATTAGGCATTCATCAGCAGTTAAGTCATCTCCAGAAAACAGATCTTCTGCAATTTCTGTACAAATATTACTCATATATTACAAAGTTTTGGCAGTTTGTCTGCATATACAAAGTAAATGCCAAGTATTTGCCTGAAGCTGATTCTGTCTAATTGTTTCCCAGAGAAAGAACATACTTTGCTTGGATCTCATGATCTCAGAGTCTCAGAGTTCCCACAACACTCTTTCATAGCCATACAAAAAATTCCCCAAAATGACTTCTGAAGCCTTTGAAAAATTAAAAAGCAGCTGAAGGTTTTCCTTATTTTTTACTTATACTGTTGTCACTACATTGTTCTACATTCTTTTTCATATTATCTGCTCTGTTTTTCTTTGCTGTCACAGTAGGTATAGAAGTATAAAAAATTTCCAGTTAATGTCTATTTCTGTAAAGGTTTATCTTCTTATCAAAGTTATTTCTTTTTATCAAGTTATACAAAGAGCACAGTAACACCATTTAAGTGAGCAAATTCTGAACTACAAAACTCGTTTTCAACAGTCACCATCATTAGCTATGCATTTCCACCAATGATGAACAAGAGCCTGCATGCTGTGCTCATAAAAATCTGCACCAGCAGAGGTGACCCACTGTCGCCACTGCTGAAACACACCACCACCACCTCACTGTGCTCACATCCACTGTTTTGTTTCCATAAACATTTAGCAAGCATCAATGCATGTCAATGGATGCCATTTTTTCCACATGGAGGAATTCAATTCCACACCTTTGCTTCGTACACATTTCCATGTCAGACACCATTTTGTCAGNCAGCAACTAAAAATGTATTCTTAGATACCAGCCAACCTTCAAGCTGTGTAGGAATAGCACAGCAATATGCGCAATGATAGTGAACTCAGATTAAAAGTATTGGTGTCTGAAGACAAATTATCACAGAATGACAGAATGGATGAAGTTAGAAGAGACTTCTGGAGATCATCTGGTCCAACCTCTCTGCCCACACAGGGATAACCTAAAGCCAGTTGCTCAGGACTGCATTCAGGCAGGTTTTGTGCAGCTTCGAGGTGGGAGACTTCACAGCTTCCCTGGGCAGCCTGTGCCAGTTCCCGGTCAACCTCACAGGAAAAAAAAGGGGTTCCTGATGTTCAGGCATGTCCTTTGTTTTAGTTTATGCCCACTGCCTCTTATCGTGTCACTGAGCATCACTGAATAGGACCTGGCAATTATCTGACATGTTCAAGGGAAAAAAGAACCATTACTATTTTTGCATGTGTACAAAAGTACAGTTATTTTCAGATGTGAGAAACTACGTACGTTTGTCTCTTTCTACAGTTTTCTCATGGTACATTGGTGAGAGTGGTGTTCGTGACTTTTCCCTCTTTGGAATACAGGAAAGAGCTCACAGCACTGAGTAGTTCAGAAAATCCTCATGCCAATGTTTCTTTGTGCTTGTTTATGAATCTCACTGTGTGTCTATCTTGTTTCATTAGACTACTCTATTACATATCTAGCTGAACCTGGAAGGCAGCAGCCAACACAAACAAGTTGACTTCCTCCCAGCTGCTTAACCATAACATTTTTAATAAAATGTAATAAATAAAACTAGTAGAAACTATACAACAATATAGAAAGGCAAAACAAATGAAAACCCTTCCCCCAGGAAATTCTTGCTCCACTCATCACAGCAAATGAAAAGTTATTCTTATCCATTTTTACTCTGTCTGATCTCCATTAGAATGGTTGGTTTCTGTGTCTAATGTAGGCTGTTTGCCAGTATCAAGTTTTTTGTTCAGATGATCTGATGTCAGTTACCATAGCTCTAGATCCTGAAGCCATATTTTACTGTTTTTCTTAAACTATGCTATCTTAAAGAAGGCCAACTTCTAAAAGCGATTAGGCATTCATCAGCAGTTAAGTCATCTCCAGAAAACAGATCTTCTGCAATTTCTGTACAAATATTACTCATATATTACAAAGTTTTGGCAGTTTGTCTGCATATACAAAGTAAATGCCAAGTATTTGCCTGAAGCTGATTCTGTCTAATTGTTTCCCAGAGAAAGAACATACTTTGCTTGGATCTCATGATCTCAGAGTCTCAGAGTTCCCACAACACTCTTTCATAACCATACAAAAAATTCCCCAAAATGACTTCTGAAGCCTTTGAAAAATTAAAAAGCAGCTGAAGGTTTTCCTTATTTTTTACTTATACTGTTGTCACTACATTGTTCTACATTCTTTTTCATATTATCTGCTCTGTTTTTCTTTGCTGTCACAGTAGGTATAGAAGTATAAAAAAATTCCAGTTAATGTCTATTTCTGTAAAGGTTTATCTTCTTATCAAAGTTATTTCTTTTTATCAAGTTATACAAAGAGCACAGTAACACCATTTAAGTGAGCAAATTCTGAACTACAAAACTCGTTTTCAACAGTCACCATCATTAGCTATGCATTTCCACCAATGATGAACAAGAGCCTGCATGCTGTGCTCATAAAAATCTGCACCAGCAGAGGTGACCCACTGTCGCCACTGCTGAAACACACCACCACCACCTCACTGTGCTCACATCCACTGTTTTGTTTCCATAAACATTTAGCAAGCATCAATGCATGTCAATGGATGCCATTTTTTCCACATGGAGGAATTCAATTCCACACCTTTGCTTCGTACACATTTCCATGTCAGACACCATTTTGTCAGAGCACCCCTCTGCTGCCATCTGTCACGCGGCAACAAAATGTAATGGAGTATTGGTGGGAAGGTTCAGCCTCTAGTGCCATACCACCAATATCTACCTGATGTTGTGGGCCAACATAATAAAACGGGAGGCATTACTTTCAGAGAGGTCCCTGTGTATATAAATATATACACATAAAAATATCTATACACGCACCCCTTATAATCTGTCCCCTTCTGTGGCTAGAGATAAATAGCTATGGCAGAATTGTCCTCTGCTCAAGGGTAGCAGGTAACAGGGTCCTTATGTCTGTTTCGTAAGGGAAAAGAAATCAGTATTATTTGTAGTTTTATGTAGGCTAACATCCTGTAATAGAGCTAGTTAAATGGCATGAAAGCAATTTATTTTCAGGAATTTTGGCACAAAACTGATATCCACTTTTGTAGTTCAACTTCTCATGAATAATTACTTCTAATTCCTGAAGACAAATTAAAAACTCTTTGGTTACTTGTTCAGCTCAGTATCCAATGATCTATGTTTCAACTACAGCTTTACTTAGAAAGCTTATTCATATTTTGTATCTTGCATAGGTACCATGCTAGGAAAAAGGATTCTCAGAAGCCAGTACGGAACAGCTTCATATGGTGATTCTTGTTCATACAAAATGATGTAGACTGGATGTGTGTCACTTATTTGAATGCCTGTCACAAGACATATAGTCTCTATATGTCACAAGACATATTATATGTGTGTATGTATTTTTACCTGAACAATTATTTCTCTGAAGCTTGATTTCTGAATGAGTTCTCTCTTTTTTTCTGAGCCATTTTGCCTGGAATGGAAAATGTTTCCATTTCTGCTTGCTTGCTGTAAAGGTTCCTGCAGACTTTCTTACGCTGAGTTTGTTTGTTGCATTTAATTTCAGGAAGGCTTTAATTCTTCTGACATAGCCACACTTTTCAGTCACTCTCAGTTACAGTCATTTAATCATTCACCTCAGTGCAAACGGTCCATCAGGTCTTTAACACCAGAACAATGACACAAAAAAATGGAAATCCATGTTATGAAAGAGGTCCTAAATCAACCCCTTACTGATTAATTCCCCCTTTATTCACAAAGCCTAACTCATCTTGACTGAATCAATCAAAAAGCTATTACTTTCGTACTTGCAAGTGTTACTTTCAAAATCAATAAAAACTGAACTCATTTTTAAGATGCAATATATTACCAAAATAAAAGTTCCCCATTTATTTGGGCTAGATATTTATCAAAAACTGTTGCAGTTGGCAAAATGCTGGTTGTTGGCTCAGTGTATTTTTTAGTATTTTGTAATTTTCAACTTTGTTCATTTTTTTCCAGTTTCATTAACTTCAATAACTGCATTACTATTAGTTTTGTGAATGTGTTTTTCTGTACATGAGTTTGCTTTACGATCAGTGATTTTACAGGAAATGTTTCTGCCCCATATGCTATATTCTAAACAAAAAATATTCTATTTTTTAACAAAGCCACAGTTAAAGTGGTCTAAATTGAGTACAGCTGGGTAAAGACAAGACACAAACCTTGTGAGGAGGGAAAGCTTTAAACTAGGCTCTGTGGTGGAAGGAAAATACAACTTAAGTAAACATGGAAGCAGTTCACAGGGGCGGAAAGCAAATAGTGCAGGGTGACAGGAAAAAACAGACACTGCAGGAACAATAAAATGGGGGTAAAAGAAGGCCCTTCTGAAATATACACAAATACACGCAGCCTTAGAAACAAGCAGGAGGGATTAAAACTCCATGTACAGATGCAGAATAGCCTGCATAACTTGAGTGCTGTGATGCATTAATATATGCTCTTCAGGAAGAGCTAACAAATGGAAGACAGGTTGCTGTTTACATAAAGGAGAAGCTTGAAGGTATGTAGCTCTTGTATAGAACAGACAACAGCCTTGTTGAGAATTTGCAGCATCCTGGAAATAGGCAGGAAATAGAGGACAGGCCACTGAACATTGTGTTGTGGTGGGAAATTGTGCCAGAGCACCTGATCAGGATTATGAAAATGACAAATTTTTTAAATAACTAGAGAAGTCTCTGTATCACAGACCCTGAATCTTATGGAAGACTTCAAAATCCATGCCAACTGCTGGAAGAGCAATACAGAAAGATGTGAGCAAGCCTTCCAAAGGATATAACAGAATCACAGAATCATGGGGGTTTGAAGGGACCTCTGGAGATCAAGTCCAGCCTCCTCCTAAAGCAGGTTCTGTAGAATAAGTTGCACTGGAAAGTGTCCAGACAGATTTTGAAAATCTCCAGAGAAGGAGAGTCCATGACGTCTCTGGGCAGGCTGTTCCAGTGCTGTCACCCTCACAGTAAAGAAGTTCTTCCTTAGATTCGTATGGAACCTCTTGTGTTCCAGTTTGTGCCTGTTTCCTCTTGTCCTGTCACTGGGCACCACTGGCCTGGCCCCATCCACTTGACTTCTGCCCATTTAGATATTTATAAGCATTGACAAGATCGCCTCTCAGTCTTCCCCAGGTTGAACAGCCCCAGGTCTCTCAGCCTTTCTTCATAAGGAAGATGCTTCAGGCCCCTAATCATCTTTGTGGCCCCCTGCTGGACTCTCTTTAGAAGTTCCCTGTCTTTCTTGAACTGGGGAGTCCAGAACTGGACCCAGTACTCCAGGTGTGGCCTCACCATGGCAGAGTAGAGGGTGAGGATAAATCTTTCAACCTGCTGGCCATGCTTTTTTTAATGCAGGGATAGCTTCTTGGTGCAGGTGTCAAATGGACCAACTAGGGGATGACTCACAGCTGGGTCTGATATTCACTAACAGGAACTGCCTAGACATACAGCAGTCGATGGCAGTTGTGGCTGCAGTTACCATTACGTTACGGTGTTCACGATCCTGAGGGGAGTTAAGGAAGGACAGAAACAGTTCCGACCTTGAACTTCAGTCAAATAGATTTTTCAGGAAACTGTTAGGTGGGATCCTGCTGGAGGCAGCACAGAAGGACAAAGAGACCAGGAAAGAACGCATATTTAAAGACAGGATCTTTCTACCTCAAAAACAGTTCATCACAATATTAAAGAAAATAGGTAGACAGACTGGCTTGGCTAAACAGGGAACTCATGAAAGAGCTCCAGAGCACAAAGGCAACAAGCTGTGGTAGAAAGAGGTTTAGCTACAAAAGAGAAATTGACCCATACAGATTTTTGGGACCTTAGCGGCTGCATGCATCAGTGTTTAGATAGTTGGCCGATATCCTTACAATGCTGGTCTCCAGCATCTTTGGAAAGTCATAAAGATTCAGGCAGGTATCCAATGATTGAAAAAAATAAAGGTCAGAAGGTCAAGCCGAGGAACTATAGACTCATCAGCTTCACTTTGTTCCCTAGGAAAACCATGGAGTAAGCTGTCTTACCAGGAGTAAATCATGCCTGACCAACCTGACTGCCTTCTGTGATAAAATCACTGGATTTGCAGACAAGGGGAGAAGTGGATGCTATTTACCTCAGTGTTAGGAAGGTACTCAATGCCAATTCCAATAATACTTTTGTATCTAGTTGGGTTGGCAACTAGGTGAGTAAGACAATGACTGGCTACCAGAGAAGGCTTCATAGCTACTGAACTAAGCTGAAATGAAACAAATATGTAAAAAAAAAAAAAAAAAAAAAAAAAAATTGATAAAAAAAAAAAAAAAAAAAAAATAAAAAGTTACTCCNAAAAAAAACAACTTAGAAGTTACTCTCATGTCTAAAATTATAGATCAGCATTTACTTCGCATAAGTCCTGTTTATTTTTTTCTCCACTATTAGAGACAAAAAAGGGCAGCAAAAAATAATAACTTCCTGAGGAGAATTTTTATATTTTGACCATCTTTAATATAAGATCCTAATTATTTTACCCAACTTATTTTACCCACTACTCATATTGTAAAAACAGTCACACATCTATGCCACTAAACCTGAAAACATATTTGTCTTTTTTTTTCCTGCCTTGTCATATCTATGTCATTGCCTACATCTGTGCTCACATACTGTGTTCTCCGTAAGGTGATGACATGAAAATTTTGGTTTAAAAGACAAATTTAAAAAGCCATTTGTATTTTCTTCACTGAAAATATCAGAAGAAACAAAAATTGATAGTTCAGCAGCAATAGAAGTCATAAATTATAAGACAAAGATTTGTTTAGTTTTATGGTCAAAAATATGTCAATTTTAGAGTTGTTCCAGTTTATCACAGAATCATAAGGATTGGAAGGGACCTTTGGAGATCATCTAGTTCAAGTCCCCTGCTAAAGCAGGTTTCCTAGAGAGGTTGTCCCTCTATTGAGTTTGGCCTATAATCTTTATAGGTTGATATAGTCAGTGTGTATAGTCAGCATATTAGCTGATCTTAGTTAGTAGATTCTTTTAACTGGAATTCTGAAGTGAATGGACTTATCAAAGGTTCAGGAATCAATTTTTGCAGTTGCATGGACTTTGTAGCTCCTGATTTTATTTTCTCTAGAGAAAAGTGAGCAAAAAGCATGCAATGAAAGTATAGTTATTACTGTTGCCTCTTCTTAGACAGAGACTGGATTATATTTATGCTATCTCTACTCTGATGGAATCTTAGGACTCTTACAAGAAAATAGGTACACACAATTATTTTGGGATGATGGAGAAGAAACAAGAGTATAGCTTCCTTGAGGATGCACATATTCTCAAACCTAATAATCTCAAAGCATATCCACAAACTAGGACTGGCTTTAAGACTAGAGAATAATCCCGTAATTTCAAACTTTAGGTCATCACACTTGTTTTTATTTTCTTGAACATTGTGGCATATTTTTGAACATATGTTTGTATCTATATATGTATACAAGTAGATATATGTGTACAATTGTGTTCCTAACTAGCTCATCAAAACTGTTTTTCTGTATTTTAAATATCACTGATTTCTGTCTCTATCATGCTAAGGCATTAAACCACAGCAGAACTTACACCATTATCAACATCATCATCATCTTGTAGACCTGCTTCTACATCATGCTTTTATCCAGAATTGTAATCCTATAAAGCTGAAATGTACAGGTCTTACTTAATTGTCAGTCAATAAAACATTCATTGAAATCAGTAGGAGTCTGCCCAAGCTGATAAGAACTGAAGAATTTTTTGAACTGTGATAAGTGTGTTTGCGTGATTAGAGCTTTGTGCAAACAAACAAAAAGTTAATTCCTTATTTATTGTCTAGTGAAAGGAAGGTATGTATGAAAGAATACTTGTTTTTTTTTTTTTTTCCACTTAAGAATGTCAATTTCAGTTTCATTTTGTATCCCCACTTGTAATTCTAAAAAAGATGTTTTTATTTTTCAGACTCAATATGTTATCTTCAAACATAGATGAATCCCAGGAGCACTTAACAGCATTATACATGAGCTGATGTCTTATACATCCAAATTACTTTATATAGCCTATGGGATATAGAAATCATGTAGGAGAGAAACGAAGTTGTAACATAGGAACAAGCATATGTGATATTGATGACACAAATGCACAATGGTGTTGAAGGAGGAAGTGACAGACATATACACCAGATGTTCCTTTGCTCTATAAGGGCACAAATGAATCCAATGTTGCAGCAATTAGTCTGTCACCTAACTGCACTCCTGAGCAAAAGTGATGAGCAAGACCTTGCCTTTTGCATTTGTGAAACACTTTAGGAAACTACTGTTCAGGTAAATAAAGCTATCTATTGTTTCTACTGAATGAAAAGCACATCTGATTTCCAAACGTCAGGCAGCTCAGAAGACTTCACCCTCTTGTTAAAACAGAATATCAATACGAGGAGGGGCAACCCGTGGGGATGATAGCAAAAGAGACCCTATATAGCGCCACCAACCTGGCCAAGCTGCAGGAGAAATATAACAGGTTCACTAGAGAAACTGAGAGCAAATATGTGTGGAGAGACTCCTTAACCAATAGTGATTGCGTTAGGCTTACTGAAGATGAGGTACAAGGGCATTGGGGGCCAGGAGTCTTCCTGACTATAGAAAGAGACCAGAAGGCTCCTTAGTATCTAACTCAGAGGGCAGCTTATTGGGCTGGACGTTTGGACACCCTGATCAGAGGAGACCCAGTAACTATACCTACTCTTGGGTTTGATCAACTTACAGGGAGTATACAAAAGGCTGCTTGTTTACAATTAATGCATGATCACCATCTGATTACCGATCAATCATTGCCCATGCTCGTAGAAGCAGATTTTGATTGGATGACTCCATTAATATGAAGTCTCCCCGATGCATGAGAAATGTATGTAGGAAATTTACAAGTCCGACAGGAAACAGCTATAGTGCTGGAGGGCACCATACAGGAGTGACTCAGGGTGCTGGGCACACCTTCGGGAGAAATGAGGGACAGTGGTTCTGCTGTGGGTGGAACTGTCCTCTCATGGGGAGAAATAGCCCAAGCACTAATTAATTATAGCAGAAGGGAAGGGATTTCCGGTGGAGACCCTGGCAGAACTGTGGTTAGGCAAGCTAAAGTAATTCAGGACCATTCCCAGCTTCTAAAGCGAACAATGCAAATAACTCCTATTGGAAACCAGCTGTGGGAAGAAGGCCTTAGTCAGGAAATTCCAAGGAAAGCAAAGAATAGATGACTGCTTGAAAATCTGCAGTTAAAATGTGTAAGACAGGAGACAGGAATACGGGGGAAAGGCTGAGAGCATGGGTCTTCTCCTGCTTTGGGCAACCCAACTGCCCCTTTGTTCCCTCCTCTGGAAAGTTCCAATAGGGAGCTGGGAAAGGCTTGAACCATACCCTGTAAGTGAGCTAGGGGGCAGGTGATGGATGTATAAAAGAGGTCTCACTGAAAATTCACAAGGAGTTTTGATGATCACTTCCCATTAGGCCCTGATAAAACCCTGGTAACTTTCTTGGTAGACAAAGAGGCACGAATATCTGTTCTTAGGGAAGGATATGGGTAAGAGTTGCTGAATATATCCTGACAGAAAACCTGGGTCATGGATGTGTTTGGTAACTCCTGACTGCAGCTCATGGCAACAGTAAAATCATGGCTACCAGAGGACTTGGGAGCATTAGAGGTCATGATGCGCCTGTGCCCTCTGCTCACAGGATTAGATCTTCTGAAAGGCCAGTCTTGGACTGACCCTGGGGGAATGGAAATTTGGATCTCTCCCTACAGCACTGTGGCTGTTACTAGTCCCAGCATTACTCCCCTCGAAGATTGTAAATGTAAAACCTTACCCCTTACCTTTGAGAGCAAAGGAGGGTATTTTGACAGTCGTTGCTGAACTTAAAGATGAAAGAATTATAGCCCCCACCCACTCACCATTTAATTCCACTGTGTGGCCAGTTGGAAAATCGAACGGCAAGTGGAGGCTCATAGTCAATTATCAGAAATTAAATGCAAACATGGATCTTTTAACTTCTGCTGTGTCAAACGTGGCTGAATTAATTGCCGCAATTCAGGAACAGGCCCATGAAAATCTAATAATATCAAATACATATTTTTTTATGGTTCCTCTTGGAGAAACACAGATCATTTTGCTTTTACCTGGGAAGGTGTCCAACACACCTTCATATGCCTATCTCAAGGATACTGTCGCACACCTTCAATTGTCCTTTATGTATTGGCTCAGGAGCTGGTCAGCATACCTCCCAATGAAAGTGTCAGAATATATCAATATATTGATGTATTTATTGGAGGTCCAACTGTTCAGCTGGTTGGTGAGGCCCAACAGCGAATAGCAGCACATCTAGAAAAGCACAGAATTGCAAATTCACCAAGAAAAGATACAATTCCTTTCTCTAGAGGTCAGATTCCTAGGTTTTGGGTGGAACGGAGAAACAGTCTGTGTTCCACTCAAAACCCTAAACACTTTAGAGCAGGTAGGCATGATAACTATGAAGAATGAACTGCAACGTGCTTTAGGCCTATTAGTGTTTTGGAGGAGACATATTCCTGACTTTTTGATCATTGCATGTCCATTGTATGATTTGACACGTAAAAGGTCAGTGTGGGACTGCGTGGTCCATGAAGAGGCTCTAAAGTTAATAATTTTTGAGTCAGGAGCATATCAAGCTTTGGAACCTCTTCACCCTGCTGACCCTTTATGCATAGAATGGGGTTTTGCAGTTCATGGCTTGACTGTGCATATGTGGCACAAAGGACGAGAGGGACCAACCTGCCCTGTAATATTCTTGTAGCTTCAAGTATGCACGAAAATGTTATTCAGAATAATAAAAAGGCTTATTTGTGGTAAATTATGCCTTGCAAGTGCATCCACATTTGCATTTGCATATGTACTCAGGATGTCAGAGAAGTAGGCAACACTTGACTGACATTTTGAATAAATCTTTATTTTTAAATGGAAAGTGCAGAAATTTGTGTCTACTCAGGAAAGGTACCTTTTAAACTCAAAATTCCCGCCAGACTTCCTAAAAGACTTCTCATCAGATTTCATTGCACTGTTGTAATGTCAAACTCCAAGATGCCTTGTGGTGATATATAAGAGGTACAAATTGACATTAAAGAGATTTCACTAACATTATCAATATTCTTTTCTTGCTTCCATGACTGATGGTGAGAAAAAAAACTTTTTGCTCAGATGAGCTGAAACATGTATTCTAAGCATTTTGATACTGAATTGATGGAAAGACTGGTCTTCTGTGTTACCCTGAAAATATGAAAAGGCTGACTGATAGCCATTAGTAAAGCAATCTACATTTCTACTTTCTAATGCTTCATCTAGAAATGACTTGATTTGTTTACCTTCAAGAGTAATAGTTTTAATCTATCTGAAGATTTTTTAGAGGATGGAGGAGGGAGAAGGATAGAGGGGTAGGGATTTTGGTGGGAGATTTATGGTTGAGGATGAAATTTTCTTGGCTAAGCCGATTCCTGTACTTATAATTCATGTCAAGAATCCTTCTTTGTATCTTTGTTTTTGTTTGGGAGTCTACTGGATTTGTGCAAATATTTTTGTAGACTTGAATAATTTCTTCCATTTGTTTTGCACAACATTGTACCTCTGTTTTTTATACCCCTAGTTCTTCTGTCTTTCTCAGTTTCTTGTTTATTATAGTTGTATTATATCTGCAGCTACACTATTTCAGTCAGCATTTTGCTACATGTTGAGGAAATACAGAAAGTGATATGATGACATTGTATAGAGATAAGCATGTTAGGTCATCGAAATGGACAAAAATCAGACTTGCTTTAGAGAGCAATGCCATTCTTCTTTTTGTCTTCTGCTTATTGTTGTAGAAATGGTTTGATTAAAAAAAAATAGAGACTCCATTCAATTTATTTTCATGCTGGGGATATTTTGAAAGACAACATTGTAGCAATGATCCTCTTGAGAGGAATCGAAGAATCATTGATGCTTATATTAAGTAGAGAAAATGCCATCATATATGTTTTCCTTCCCATCCCAGTGGTATTCTGGTTAACTTTAGCATATAAAATACTACATCTTGGTATGGTTTAGCTATCCTACCTGAACACAGACTGCTCCTCTGTTTGAATTCTTTTGTGTCTTCAGGAAATATTACTGTAATTCTAATAATATATATTTTCTATTTGTAATGTTATGCCACATTTATTATCAATAAAACAGATTTGAATTTATGTCAAGAGCCAGCAAAGTCTTGGTCACTTTTTATTTATTTAAAAAAATAAGATGTCTTTCTTTGCTCCTGTGAAGTATCTGAGTCTTTTTGGCCTGTATGGAATATGCAATGACTAGATGTATTCCTGAATAGTCAATGAACTAACAGAAGGAAAGAAAAAAAACTCACAATAATACCTCGTGTTTTTTTTTTTTTTTTTCTGGTTGGTTGGTTGGTTAGTTGGTGTTTTGTGCATAAGGGGTTTTAGCTAAAGTAAATACATCAGAGTTTTAATTCACTTGGGTTCAGATTCATTTAGGCTTGTCATATTGAACAAAAAAGAACCAACAACCATAAAGGAGCAGTCAGGCATTATATTGAACAGCTGAACTTGTCAAAATAATCAGCATGTAGTTATGAAGTTGCATTCAGCACAGCAGTGCTTTACAGTTATTTCTATTGTTTGATTTTTGCATGCTTTAGACAAATTGTTGCAGGCTGTTTTGTTTTGTTTTGTTTTCTTCTTGAATTGTGAAGTCATTATGAAATGCAACCTCTACTAAAACTTTTGACCACTGAGTTAGGGTATTGTTAATTGTTTGAAATTTGGTCCTGCTTGAATGGTTGTCCTATTTCCCCAAAAGGTATACTGATGGAAGGATGCCCTTTTGTTATTTATTGATAACTATGTTCATTAGATTTGTTATTTACAAGAAGATTTTTGAACTTTGCATTAGCTTGTCATAGGGCTATATTTTTCTGCTGAATTTTCCAACCAACTAGAAGTAAATGTCTTACTTGCGCATGTGCAATCAAAATGAAAACTCCATGTCTACGTAGCTGTATAAAAGAGAAATCAATTCTAGGCTGTTCACTACAGTGGTTTTGATCACAGTGTCCTGTTTAAACCTTAACATTAGAGTTTTCTTTTAGTACTATACTTAGTATTTCAAAAGCAGACAGCTGTTATTAGTAAGTTACTTCATGAATGGTAAGTGACTTCACTACAGTTCCAGACCACGTATTTTCCTGTCAATACTGTTTACAGCATGATGTGCTTTGCCTCTTAAGAAGAAAGGAGGACAGCTTATGTAATATTAATAAGCAACTCATTTATAGATAGGAAGTTGGTAATCCTTGAATATTAATTGGAATCATTCTAAAGGAACAGTTAGGAAACAGATGCAGAAAGAAGACTCCTTCCTGTGAGTGTTGAATAGTGCATTATTTTTAGACTATAAATTATTTACATGGATTTGCTGCTTACAGCCAGGACTCTTTTATCTTTCACTCCTTGCTTTAAGCCCAATCAACAAAATGACATCCAACTTCACATTTCCCCTAGAGCTTGACAGTCATGAAAGCACAGCCATTTTTAGGCAGATGTTTGCTGTTGATAAGATGCATTAAAGCGTGGACCATTAGCTGAACTGTTGTGTAAGTTGTCAAAGATTTTGGTTGTTTAACAAATTGATATCTGTGCAGAAAACAAAAGACAGAAGTCTGTGCAATGTTGCAGTAGTCCTTATTGACAGTCTTTGAGATCAACAAGAAGTGCTATATAGGGAAGAGTATGAGCAGAATTACAATGGGGCATGTTCCAAAATAAGCTTGAAACGGAATGAAATAGATCATTTATTAAAATAATATATCCTCTCACTACAACTCTCAAATATGCTGAAGCAGATTTTTTTTTCCCCATCCAGTCTCATTTATTGCTCTTATATTTAAATCTTGAATTTAAATGAATTAAAGTATAACTTAAGCTTTGTAGAGAAACCTGGCCTTAAACTACCATGTGATGCTTATATGTGTGTTTTGCATGTAACTCAAAACTACCCAAGAAGAACATTATGACTCAGAAAAAAGTCTCATCTGAAGATGACTATTACAAAAGAAAAGCTGAATAGAAATAATTAAATAACTGGAAGGAGAAAGGGAACAGGGAATCAAAGAAAGTATAAAAAATGAATAGAAGTGAAGAAGACTCACTGGAAATTAGATAAAAATTATGACAAGAGAACAGAAGTTTTAAAGGAAAAAGGGAAATACTAGTAAATATTTAATGGAATAATCTAATGAGGAAAAACAAAAAAACACTGGGGGGAAGGTAGGGAAAAAAGGGAAGACAATATTTACCCCAGAATGAAACAAAGAATGGGATGTGATTGAAGAAGAGAAACTGTATAAGAGAGGTAGGGGGAAAAAACAAATGAATAGTTAATGCTTGTGTGTGCACACTTAACTGCAGAGACAAGAAGTTTCCTAATAGAATGCTGATTTTGCATATATACATACATATGCCATTTCATGCCCTCAGCCATGATTGTATAGAGTTTAAATTTTTAATGTTCTTGTGCTGTCTGATGGAACTGATAGAAAAAATTGTTCTGCCAAATATTTTGCCAAATCAATTTATTTTCCCATCCTAGCATTGTCAGTGATAGTATTGTTAATGCTGACAGCATTCATTAAAAACATTTTAAATTTTACTGCTACTTTCAGTAGGAGAAGAATGGGAACCCTTATACTATTATTATAAAGACTTTGACTGCTATTTGTTTAATAGAAGAACTTTTAAAAAAGTGATTTGTACTTAGCAGGTAGCTTTGTTGTAACTTACATGCAAAAGAAACTAATTCTACTGAAATAAGATACTAAACCATAGCATAACATGAGGAGAAACGCAAGGGCAGATGTGGGGATGGGAACAGAGTTCAGTTCAGTGTTGCAAATCAGTATTAAGTCATGTCCTTTTTTCCCCGTGTTTTCAAATCTGGACTATTCCTGCTGATGTAAATGTGTAAGTTTCACCTAAACCTATGTTTCCCTCCTGCCTATATTATCTTTTTTCTTATATGTTCTAAAACTTCTTTGGGTTGCCTTTAGTTGTCTGCCTGCCTCAATATCTTCTCTGAGGGAATTCTTTCTCAGTTAGAAATTTTACCCATATTTTATACTCTTTGCGTTGCTCTAGTCCATAAAAGTTTACCATACAAAGATGGCTGCTGTATTTGCTGATTTTTCTCTTACCTCTTGCATTTGTCTGATTGTGTTCCATGGCTTTCATAGATGTCAAAGGCAAAACTCTTCTTGAGTCAGAAACACTCCATTCTAAGTAAGTATGTTAATTAGAGGAGTAGTTAAGTGGCTATGGGAAGTTAAGTTACCTATATATTTAATTTTTTAATGCAATTTTCTATTTGAAAGTAGTTTGCTAACTCTTTCAAAGAAATGGTCATGCTAGAAGCTAATATCTAGAGCAAGCATCTTAAGGAATTATGCCTAGGAACTTTCTGTCCAAAACATCTTTCTTCTGGAAAATTTCAAAAGAAAATGAATCCACGGCAGGAGCAGATGCAGGATAATGTAGTTGTGAATCAAATTCATAAAAGCTGCCTTGCAGTAGTTTAATATGAAAGCCTACGTGGCTATGTTGATTTCATGTGTATTAAACAACAAATTTAAGACTTACTCAAGTTTTATTACATTTTCTTATAGTCTACGAGACCAATGAGTGAGCATTTCACTGTGTAACTGACAAGGGCTTTACCCTAGAGGTTATATATCAGGAATTAATTGTCACTTCACAAGCAAATGAGATAAGTCAGGCTTGCACAAAAATTACACTGTCTTAAAAATATAAATGATTCCTTGGAAAGCATAAATGAACAGATAAGCAGCTAGACATTAGTGAAGAAATAAGCTCATTGAAACAGCTCTGAACATTCAAAGAAAATTTTGATAACTAAGTTCAGTAACACAAAGTCAACACCAAAAGAATGAAATCTGTCAAGTGGTCATCTTTGACAAATCATGTCTACAGAAAAGTTGTGGAGATTCCTCATAGTTTTTCTCGTCCCCTCCTTAAAACACATAATTGGGAAAAGAATAAGTCGCTGAGCTATGCTAGAACAGAACTATTTACAAGTTACCATTCACTGGAATTTTTTATTATTCTACCGAAAAGCATAGTGGAAAAAAGCCATGTGCATTGCTAAATAGTACAAAAATTGATGTGTCGTAACACAGATAAAAATTTGAGTACAGATAGATGAAAATGTGCTTTGTTTAACATTTGCAACATAATCATGTAAACCATCTTAGAAATGAATATAATTCCATGACTCCTGGAACTCATACAAGCAAGATTCATCCCCACCAGTTCTGGAAATATAAAACTTTTTCCTCGTTTGTTAGAGCTGAAAGACCTTCAGTAGACCTAGCTGACTGAAACAATAGCAATCTTTCCCTCAAACCTAGGATAGTGTTATCTCCTGAATAAAGGCATATGCTGCACATATGGAGGAAAATTTTCTTTGACTCCTTTTGTGGAGTTCTGCATTTCCCAGGAAAGAATAGAAGGACTGGAAAAAAGGAGAGAAAAGGCAATACAACCGTAACAAGGAGAACGCTAACGAAGAAAGATTTTGGACCAAGAGTTGCCTGAAAGAGATTTGATAGTATAGACAGAAACTGATTTCTTTGAGTCCTGTTGTGCCCAAGGATTAGAGCTCTGCATATCCTTAGTAATTAAATAAGTTTGCGTAAGGACTGTTTGACCTCACATGGCCCTAAGCTTTGGCTAATCAAGTTGGTCAAAAATGGCAATACTGATGACAACTGTAGGATTCAGTTTCCAGGTAGACAGTGGCTTCCCAATTCAGTCTCCATCTATGTGCCTACGCTAGCAGAAGCATGGCTTCTTAAAATAGAGTTTTAGAAATTCTCAGTGGCACCCAAAATCCAGTAGATTAAGTTAAAGATCTTAAGAAAAATGCTCATTCCTGACTTTGCTTGGGTATGTGGACAGTTTTATGGCAAGGAACTGGGAGATACAGGTAAATAGTTCTTTTCATCTCCTCCTTCTCTCACTTCACCTAGGAAACAGAATCATTGTGTAATAGTTTGCAGCTAGAATTTTTTGTATATTTTTAAAATGGCATTGTATCCTAAACAATAATTTATCCAACCATTACACCCAAACAGAACCAAAGCAATACATTCATCTTAAGAAGCTGCAAAAAGGTGTTATTAAGCCATTAACCTTAAAAGAAAAAAAGAACAAACAAGCAAACAAATAAAAAAACCCATCCCTTTATGTATTAATGCTACAAGTAATCTTTGAGTGAAAATGCAGTCTTTTCACTAGCTAAGGGTGTTTTATTCATTGTTAGCCTGAAGAAAACCCTGATGTGTCTTGAATTCAGCAATATCAAATAATTAAAAAAAACATTAATTTAAAACATTGTTTAATTTTTGTGTAGCATATTTATTACAGAAAAAGTATAGCTATGCATATGTTCTTAGAATGTAGGCCATGCCCACAGAACTATTGACTATATTTTTTCTAATGGTACCCCTGGAGAATGTTTATTAACATTAGCAATAGCTGCAGGCAAGATTAATGCCATCCTTGAAAGAATAATAAAAAGTTTGTACAGCAGAGGAACAGCCATTTACATCTAAATGCAATGTTAAGGAGACTAAGAAAGAAAGAGTGAAAAAGCAAAGAATGCAGAAAAAAATATTATGTTCAGAAAAGATCTCTCTCAGTTATTTAACTAATTGAACCTGTTACTTAAGCAAATGAGAATGATTTGAAAATTCTCTTACTGATTTATAATCATTTTAAGGAGGAAAACCTAGAAATTAAACTTCAGTCTGGAATATACAAAAAATGTTTAAGAAAGAAAGGAGCTAGACATACTTGAGGGGAAAAAATGATTACAAATGAAGGCATTTGACCAATGCAATGAAGTGAATGATAATTCTTCATTCTATGAGATCAGAAGTCATACCAAAGTTAATGGATTTAGTCCAAGCTTAAGTGGCTGAACCTGAAAAACCTCATGAAATCAGGTTTTTAACTGCAAAACTATGCATTGTGATGCTGTAACTATTGATTGCTGAGACTGCAGAAATGTCAGTGTAAAATAACTTCTACAAATACATATGTGCTGTCTTTGCTTTACTGGAGTTTCCTTTCCTTCCACTTTTCATTTCTTTCCGCAGTGTTCACACATTGTCCAAGAACCTTCATTATCCTATTGATAGAACTTTCAGAGTTCCGAAGTAGTAAGTAAGTGGAGTAGTTCATTTTGATCCTTGACTTGGAGCTGACTCATCATCTTCCTGCATGTAGTTCAGGAACCAAAGATGTAGGATGTGAAAGGTAATTCTAAAAGCCCAGGCAGAGGGGATCAGTAAGTCTGCATTTTTTTCCCCTAGGTCTTTTTGCAACCCTTTTCTTCTTCTGAAAACTGTTTATTGCACTTAATTTAAAATGCAAACCATCTTTATTTTTGTATCCAAGAAAACAGACCACAGTACTTTACAAATTGAAGTTAGCCCTGGCAGAACCTATAGAAATTTTTTAATAATACTCTTTCTGGCAATTTCAAAGCTCTGTGTTTGCTTTGCCTATAATTACCATAATGTATACCATTTTCAAAGTCTATCCTTTTCAATTTTCATTTCAAGTAATCTTTTAAAAACTAATTAGATTTTTTTCCCCACTCTTACCTCATAGTTTACCATGTTTTGCAATGGTTCACATATTTTTTAAATTTGATTGTCATGCAAAAAGCCCACTCATTACTCACTCAAAGCCCACTATTGTCAAGTCCCAGTCTTCTGGGATTTTCAGTCACATCTCTGGCATTAGAATTTTATAGCATGTTCAGTTTCACTTTATGAAATACATAAGCTTGCACTTAATACTCAGACAGGTTTGCCAGAGTTGTATTCTTCTTGCAAGTTTGCAAAATACTTAAGAATTCTGACTTGACAATTGTTGAAAATTGAAGAAAAGTAAAAATAGGACACTGATAAAAACATTTAAACTTTCAAAAATAATTTAAAGTAGGTAGAGCTTTGTTTGCCACAGGTATCAGTGAAAACATATGAGTACATAGATCTTAGAAACAGCTGTGGAAAATCCAAGGAGCAGGCAACTTAACACCACAAGTATAAAAGATTTGGTTTGTTCAGATAAAAAAGTACAATGAGGAGGACACACAGAGAAACCCTTGGGAGCTCATTCCATTTGTCTACAAGGGAACAGGGTATTCATCAAAGCTAAAATTTCCTTGGCTAATTGTGCATGAGGACCAACACAGTCACTGTGGTCTGACAACTATCTAAAAAAGTAAGTTTCATTTTGCTAAAATTGTCAAATTCAACCATTTTTCTAAAAATTCTCCTACTTATTGAAAAATTAAAGAATGAGGTAAATGAAAGAGAGGGAAACTCAAGGTTTATGGTGTCTGTCATCTTTTGAAAGAATTTATAAAGATTTTTTGTTGATTTCCCATTCCTCCAGTATATTAGCTGATTGATTTTAATTTAAGAAAAGTTCAAAGACCTTTGTAACTATGGTAAGACTATTTTTTATTATTATTATTTTTGTCCTTGAACGTGCTAATTTTTTCTACTTTGGTTGTTAGAAAGGAAGCATTTTTCCTGAAAAATAAAATAATTTGTAAGGAAATTTCAATTTTTCTGTCACAGCTATTGAGTTGCTTGCCAAATACGAAGAACAGTTTAATGATCCTTTTTCTTCCACACATAAAAGTCAAAGTCTTCCAATTGATTATTGCTTAATCAAATTTAACTTAAAGTTAACAACTAGGTAAAACAGAACCTCAGAACAGAAGTAGTACTGACGGGTTAAATTCTCTAGACAATTGATAATGTTTGAGGCAGGATATTTGTCAACAACTAAACTTCAATCCTTTTTTCCATCTTCATCATTTTAGTAATGATCGTCTTTTCCTAATTTATTATATTGCTTTATTGTTTGTCAGTTCTATGTATCCTCTGGACATCATAGAGTGAATCCATGCCCAAAGAGTTAAACGAAGAGGAAGAAAATGTTTTCCCTTGCTGTTACTGCATGTATTTTAGCCTATGTATATAGTTTGCTCAATCATGTGGTTTCAGCTTGCCCTACATAAAACACAGTGAGAAAGATTATAAATTATTAAAGTCAATGCTTCTTAATACACTTTATAAGCAATAAGTTTTGTTCATTTGTGAATAGAAGTATGAAATTACCGGAAAACAGTTAAATTTCATATGCTACACAACAAGTTTAATGGAAATAGTCCTGTTGATTTCAGTAGGATCTAGATCAGGGCTGTTGGGAATACGTGAACATGTGTGTTGTGTTTGTGTAATAATATATATTCTGAGTATGTATTCAGAATACGTATCCTGAACTTAATAGAAAGTTTTACCATGTGTTACACCATCTATCAGCTCTAATTTGTCCATCCAAGGATGGAAATTATTCTCTTCCATGATATAACCATGGGGAATTTCTTGTAAAATAAGTAGGATTTTTTAAAGTAAATTGAAACAGAACATCATAGTGCTTTATTTTAAATCTTAGTAATTTAATAAACATCCTTTGTCGAACCAAAACAAAATACACATCTGAAATCTTCCCTTCTCATTTACTGTGTTGCAATATAGAAAGAAAAGTAAACATAATAATTGCTTTTTACCAATGTACTTTTTTTTCTTTGTTTGTTAGGGGAATTTGTGGCATACAGATTAAGCACACCTTGGCGAAAGTTTCAGCTTTACTATGGCACACAGATGAGCAATATCATAAAACTCAATATGGCTATCCTGGCTCAGACCAAAAGGTCTTCAAAGTTCAGTGCCCCATTTCCAACATTAGCTAGAATAGATACCTAAAAAGAGTAAGAAAAAGGAAAATGTATTCCTTTAATGCTCATTACATTGCAATGTGTTTTTTGCATATTCAATAACCATATATTTCCATTAACTGGTGAAGTCTCTTCTTCACATTCATGTAACTTTTAGCATTCACTGTTTATCAGGCACCTTACAGGTCTGTGCCTCATTCCACAAAGTGCCCCATTTTGCTTGTTACAAATATAGAGACCAGTCACTAGTGGTGTTCCCCAGGATTCAATTGTAGGGCCAGTTCTGTTCAACATTTTTATCAATGGTCCAGATGCAGGGGTTGAATGCATCCTTAGCAAGTTTGCTGATGATAGTAAACTGAGAGGTTGACTCTCTGAGGGATGAGAGGTCTTAGAGAGAGATCTAGATAGATTAGAGCACTGGAGAGTCAGCAACAGTATGAAATTCAACAAGTGTAAATACCAGGTTCTGCACCTGGGACAGAGTAATGCCAGAGACAGGTACAGACTGGGAGATGAGTGGCTGCAGAGCAGCTCAGCAGAAAGAGACAGATGGAGATGCTGGTGACAGCAAGCTCAACATGAGTCAGTAATGTGCCCAAGAAGGCAAACTGTGTTTTGGGCTGCATTAAACACAGCATCTTCTGTTGGTCAAAAGAGGTGATTCTCCCACTGTACTTAGCGTTGGTGCAGTCCCACCTTGAATGTTGTGTACAGTTCTGGGCTCCACAATATAAAAACAGTGTTAAAGTACTTGAAAGTATCTAGAGGAGGGCAACAAAACTGGTAAAAGAGCTGGAAGAGCATGTCCTTCTTGACAGCAACCTTCCACTACCTCTGTGACCTAGGTCTCTAGCTAGGTGTGTCCATCCTTCCTACTTTTCTTTGTATGGCTTTGAGTCTTGCCTCTGCAGACTTTCTGCAATGACCCTGTCAATCTTCTCTTCAGTTGCCTTCAAGGTGCGTAGCTTGCTCTTCCCTTTGGCTCCTTAATTTGCCACTCAGCTTGTCAAATGAAGTACAGTTCCCATCAGACAGGCCACTGCTACCTCCAGCTCCAGGGAGAGGCTTCTACCATCTCAACCTATGGCAGCAGGATCCCTTCTCCCTGGAGATCTAGCTGTGCTGAGATCCATGCCATGCCCAGGTCAGTAGTGTATGCCAAAGCTGCCCTGCAGGTGCCGATCCCCTCGTTGCACTACCCCTGCACAGACCTGCCCAGCTCTCAGCTGCAGTGCCAGGAGTCTCTGTGCCACACACGGCCAACTACTGCTGCAGTGGCTGTGCCTCTGCTTGCTCCTGTGTAGCAGCCCTTCCCCTGGTGGTAGCCGCATCTGCAAACACCCAGAGCAGCTTCCAAGAGTGCCACGAGCACAGCTTGGCACAGCCAGACATGGTGGAGGCAAACAGCTGTGACCCCAGCCCTGCCAACGGCTGCACTGGTCAGACATGGCCTCCCTTAGAGGCTGCCTCTAACCAGCCCTGTCTGCTGTGCTCTTCTCGTAAGGCTGTAAGCCCAGACAGCTGGGCAGCTGTCACCGCTCTCACAGCAAATGGCTTCTGTGTCTGTTGCCAGGCCTCTCTGGTGACTACCCCACTGTCAGCAGTTATTCCTCCCTTCTGCTTCACGTCATTTAGTGAGTTAGGTATTGCACATAGTTTACTTTTTACTGTGTGGTTGCCGATTTCTTTGAGAGGGTTTTTAAAAGTGACAGGCTCGGTTAACAGGTTTGGGGAAAACTTCATTATCTACACGGTTTTTAAAGAGACCCCTAGCAGACTTTTAAAACAAGGTTTCCATTAAAAAAAAAATAATAAAAATTCGACTCTTAAGTGGATTTTATATATTTGTGTAGCTATCCACCTATTTCGTTGTGTTCTATAATTTCTGGAGAAAAATCAGGTTTACAGGCTTCAAGTTCTAAGATACTGCAAGAGTAGGTTGTTGTTGTTGTTGTTTTTTAAACAGAGGCATCACATTTGTTATTCTCAATCCTTGGGTACCAAAGCTGTTGAAGGTAACAGATAACGTGATTGTTGTTAGTTGAATCATATTATCTTTTTAAGTCTCTCAGATCTCTTAGGTAAATACCATCTGGTGTTTGTTATTATGCCCTAAAAGTGCCTCTTTTTCTCCACTGATTACAAAGCCAGTTTTGATACCTAGCTAAGATGTAGATGAGAACAGATCAATATATCCTAGTATCTTTAACCCACTTTCCCATATAATGTAAAAACAGGATATAGCTATATGCAGAGTGCAGTTTCAGTGGTATAGTTATATTTGCTTTTTCAAAGCTCTTTAGAAGCCATCCTGGTTTTTAACATAATTGTACAATGTAATTAATGTACTTTAAAGAGTAGATTGTGAAATATTTCAACTCTAATCTTTAGGACTTGGTAGAGATCACCATTTACTGTAGTAAAAAATGATGCAATTCGGAAATAGACTACTTCATTATCTGCAGAGAAAGTGTATGCATTTGAGTAAAAAGTGGTGAAATAAAGGGTTTTTTTTCTTTTATTTTTAAGGTGTCTGACATAACTACAGCTTATGATTATCTATTGATTTTTCTTTACAGCAATATTCTTCAGCAACGATGCTTTATAATATATCAGCACTAACAATCTGTATTAAGTGAGCACAGCATAAACACATCAAACAAGGAAAAGAATAATAACTTCATAAAGGAACATTTAAACTGAATTCTAGAGAAACAAGATATAGCTTTATTTTTGCTGTCCACAGTATCTAATATAAAGCAGTAGATTTTCTAGCAGTAGATGCTGGCTAGAGGGCCGTGCCCAGCGGGTAGTGGTTAATGGAGTTAAGTCCAGCTGGTGTCCCGTTATGAGTGATGTCCCCCAGGGGTCGGTATTGGGGCCCATCTTGTTTAATATCTTCATTGATGACCTAGACGAGGGGATTGAGTGTACCCTCAGTAGGTTAGCAGATGACACCAAGTTGGGAGGATGTGTCGATCTGCCTGAGGGTAGGGAGGCCCTTCAGAGGGATCTGGATAGGCTGGATAGCTGGGCTGAGGCCAATGGGATGAGTTTCAATAAGGCCAAGTGCCGGCTCCTGCACTTTGGCCACAATAACCCTGTGCAACGCTATAGGCTTGGAGCAGAATGGCTTGAAGACTGTATAGAGGAAAAGGACCTGGGGGTGTTGGTTGATGCTCGGCTGAACATGAGCCGACAGTGTGCCCAGGTGGCCAAGAAGGCCAATGGCATCCTGGCCTGTATTGGAAATAGTGTAGCCAGCAGGAGCAGGGAGGTGATCGTCCCCCTGTACTCAGCTCTGGTGTGGCCGCACCTCGAGTAATGTGTTCAGCTTTGGGCCCCTCACTACAAGAAAGACATTGAGGCCCTGGAACATGTCCAGAGAAGGGCAACAAAACTGGTGAGGGGTCTAGAGCACAAGTGTTATGAAGAGTGGCTGAGGAAGCTGGGATTGTTTAGTCTGGAGAAGAGGAGGCTCAAGGGAGACCTTATTGCACTGTACAACTTCCTGAAGGGAGGTTGTGGTGAGGAGGGGGTCGGCCTCTTCTCCCAGATAACTACTGACAGGACAAGAGGGAATGGCCACAAGTTGCACCAGGGAAGATTTAGATTGGATATGAGGAAAAACTTTTTCTCTGAAAGAGTGGTCAGGCACTGGAATGGCCTGCCTAGGGAGGTGGTGGAGTCACCATCCCTAGCGCTGTTCAAGAAGTGTCTGGATGAGGTGCTAAGGGATATGATTTAGTAGCTTAGTGGATAGTGATGGTGATAGGAGGACGGTTGGACTAGATGATCTTGTAGGTCCTTTCCAACCTAGTGTTTCTATGATTCTATGATTTTCATGAAAAGAGTGGCTGATGTGGGTGCTTTAAGGACTGTGAGAATGGAGAAATAAAGTGGCAGAAATCCTGCTGGTGAACAGTACAGTAGAACATTGTACTCAGTATAATATTTTGATTCTTATCCTAATATTTAGGTTTTTTCTGTCATGAAAAGATTTCTGTGATTTTTAAATAGCCAAATGAGAACAACTAAGGAAACAAGTCAAAACAGTATTTGGATGTTCCTTGAAGAGCTATGTGACTCTATAAAACTTAAATCAGGTCTGTTTGTCATAATTTGTATTTGTTCAGTGCCCTAACTACATATATACATACGTATTTATTAAGTAACCTTTATTACTGGCAATATAAAAGGGAGAAGTAAAACCTAGTCTTACTTTCTAGTCCTTTGTGCCTGTGTTTGAATCAAAATACATGACAAAACTTTACATTTCTGATGTGTAAACATCTTTTACTATGAGTCCTATCTATGCCCTTTCCCTATCAATAAGATTAAAAGGGAAGAGAGATGGAAAAGAAAGTAAAATACCTGGGAGGAACTTGGTCAGTGCATATGTGCAATTTATGTGCGTATAACAAGCAAAAATATAGCCTTTGCTGTTAAATAAATTAGCATTTGAAATGAGAAAATCATGGTTAGCTGTTAAATTTGTTTAAACAGCAAATTCAGAATGACTGCTGTACAACTCCTCCCTGGAGTATGTTAATCAGTAAAGTACAACAGTCATGCTTCTTCTAGCATAATAAATATTTGTGCATGTATGCTAATCTCTGGAGAATGAGTTTTAGCTGTGGAAGTAGAAAGTATCCTTAATATTTATACCTGGTAGAGAAATGTGTATTTAAAGCTTTAAGGTGAAAAAAGGTGTCGATGTTTTACACAATATTAATCACATTACTTCTGGATTTCAGATAAAAATAGGCAATGTTTTTTCATGTAAACAATCATCTTGTGCTTCCAATTTGCTCTGAACAGAAAGAGCACTTGTGGTTTGTGAAATAAAAGACCTCAAGAGTTTCCAGCTAAAGTCTTTGGTTGAAAATATCAAGTCGGAAAAGAATGTCTTCTGGGACTCTTGAATATGCCTTTGCTCAGAGAGAGCACTGAAGATGAGCAAGAGATCAGGTTGAGTGCGCTACAGGATTTCATCTTAAGAAATTCGTTCTTTGGTGTTGAAAATTCAGAACAAGAATCCCACGTTATGGAATTATCTTCTTGGTTATGTCATGGTCTTTAATTCTGATAGGATGATTATAATACATATGCATGCAGTAAGAAGCTAAATTAAAACAATGTGATAACCTTAACTGTTTTTGACTTTGCATCTATAACATTTAAATAAGTTTCTCATGTTCAGTACTGTGTCTTATAACGCTGGTTATAAGAGCAGGTGAAATACCTGACTTCCAAGGGGGCCAGTCTTGAAAGAACTGATTAATTGGCAGCAGTGATGGATCAAATTCCCGAAGTGCTTTCCTGAGATGTTTGGAAGTATGCTAGGAAAAAAAAGCTAAGAAGTATTAATTGCTGTATCAAGAGTAGTCTAAAAATGTCTTTGTTTATTGCAACAACAGGTTTAGTGTGCTCTGCAAGTGTGTTAGAAAATACAGGCTTCACTTGAAAGTGTTGACAAAAATTGTATGGGCCCAAATCTGGCTTTCATTTTTCATTGGTTCTTTTTGAAATGCAAGCTGTTTCCGAAATGAACTAACTTTTCTGAGTTTTTTTTTTTTTTTTTTTTTCCCCTTGGTCTTCTGGTTTTCATGTTAAAATTCCTCTTGATTTAAAGTAGTTCTTATTCTATATAAAGCCAGTGCCAATTCTTGGAGGCCACAGTACTAGAATAATAGGCTGCCCAATTCAGTATATTTTACACTGTGGAATGATAGGGTGCATACTGATAGGGGTGCCCTTGGCAAGTGTGTATTGTGTCTGAAATATTAGACTATTGGAATTCAATCCTTGTTCCATCCACAGATTCATTTTATTTTAAATTGGTCTCATCTCACTAATAAAAAGTTATTGTTTTAATGAGCTGAGCCTATCCATTACAAGTATAAAATTTATTACAGAGTATTAAGTGGATTAAAAGTATAATTAACTTCAGATGAATTTGATATTTAAGATAAGTTTAAATTCAGATTACATTTTACAAATAGCATGATTTGCCACCATTGATTCCAGCAGTAGAAAGCATCCTGTCTTCAAAGTTTTTTTACTCTTTAATTTGGGGCTAATGTCATCACACTAGACTGTAGAACAGTTTCATCTCTTTACTTGGTAAAACCTGTGGAGTTGCATCAGAATTGAATATGATCCAAGGAATTGAATGGAAAAAGGCTTAGATGCTAATAAAGTCACAGTATTGTAATAGTAATGTATTGTAATAGTAATGTAATAACTGAGACATCATCGTCTATTAAGAATTGCTCAGCACTGCATGTTCATAAACACAAGTGAAAATGTGGTAGGCTGTAATAAAGCGTTCCTGGTTAAAATATTCTCACTAGAGACTTTGATTAATCAGGCCTTACCTCTCCTGAGAGTAAGTTCTTTTCTGAACAACATGACTGCCTGTGTATACAAAATATTTTCTGAAGTGGTGATTGTGAAATGCAAGATCGTTGCCATAATTGCCTCATTGTTCAGCCAGCATCACAAAAGTACACTAATCGTGCCCCATAGGCACTTCTGTGTGTATCCTGTGCACCGTACTTTGGTACTTCATTTTTTCCTTTGTCATATGACACATTGAATATATTTCTCTGCTGGCACTGTTGGAGCTGTTCAGGTAGCCAGCTAGCAACATATTGCATGAGGGCAGAGTGTTGAAAACATTTTATCTGTATGCAAAAGGTTAACTTGGAATAAAGTAGTGACTGGAAGACACTGTTGAAATGATAAGTTGTTTGCTTGGGTTTAGGCCAGGATGATGATTTGGTGATGCTGTTTCATATTAATCTGTCCCAGTCTTGACTCCCCTCTGGTTATCTCAGAGAAGGAGATAAAGGTAATAATACCTGATAATAATACTCAGGAATTCTTAGTTGCCATAACAGTATCTAGGGAATTACTGTTGGGGGCTGTTAATCTGGAGACCTTTAGCTTCTCAAGCTGATGCTGGACTGAACAGATCTCAGATAGCCTCAGAATTTATGGGAGCATAAAAACAATTGTATCAATTTATTCCTTCAGCCTTGCCAAGTAGAGTGGGTCACACTGGCTTTTTTGTTCCCCTCAATATCATTCTTTACATCACGGCATAGTAAAGTCCAAGCTAGATGGACTACTGTAAAACAAAACACCGAAAGTCTGGGTGCAGTGCAAGTGACTGTTTTGTTTCTCTCAGTCACTGAGGGAAATAGTCCAGAATATTTGGCAGTAGCATGGATTATTCATAGTATCTTCCTGTGTGTGTAGTTTGGAAAATTCAGTCTTCTGCACTTCTGCACTTAAGGTTTTTTGTTTTGTTTGTGTATTTTTTTTTTTTTAGTGGGTTTTCTTTTTTTGAATGTAGGAAAAAAACATATTCCTATGGCACCTTCTGGATTTGATCTCTATTGCGTTCTCATAGTTTCAGAGAACTGATCGGGACAGACAAAGCTCAGAGAAAAGTGGCCAGAGGTGTAGAACTCTGTGGCTGTGATCAGGACAGGTCACATTTGAACAGCAGACCACCAAGAACTTGTGAACTATAGGGCCCTTACCCCTACTTTGCTCAGTAAGTTGTTTTCAACTCTTTCCTGTATTAAATTTCTGAGTAAGAGAAAAAGCAGGATTCTTCTCTGCTTAGTTGATCATCTCATCATCTCATTTTGTGTCCCTGAATCGTTTATTTTGAGAACTTAAGGTTGTTTGTACACAGTGTGCTGTGGAACGGTATGTCTGCATAACCTTTTGCTTCTGCTGCTCCAAACAGATCCAACTAAGTGTAAAGAAGCTGGCTATGTCATTTAACACCTAGGCTACTGAAACCTGAAATCCAATATTATTAACAATTGTTCATGCAGAATAAATGCAAGTTAGGCAATGCTGATAAAGGAAACATCTTTACATGAGTTATTTCACTAATTTACTGATTGTCATCTCTCAGCTGCACTTGAAATGTTCTGTCAACATTTAAGCTCACTTTAATCTGTGATTTATCAGTCACCACATTTGGACTACAACCTAAAACTTCTGTACCAGAAAAAAAGGCTTTATTTTTTTTTTGTTCTGTGCCCTGCCCCTTCCAGTACTACTTAGCCTCTCTCAAAATGTTGCTGTTACGATTTCAAATCCTCTGTCAGGGTATCTGATCTGGTTCCTGTTAACTCATTCTTAGATTGCTGTGTTTTTTAACTTCTTAAATAAAAATAAAGTGCAATGCATTTTTTTAATGTATTAATTTACTAGGCTTTCTGCAAGGTTTGAATTAAGTAACTACCATAAAAACTATAGTTTTACTTTATTCTCTGGTTTAGATTACAATGATTTAATTTTATACAGATAAATTGAATAGTACTGCCTAATGAAGTACCAGGATTTCAGTTTAGCTGCTCTCTTTTGGAAGATATAAATGTATTGATATACTTAAAAAACTGGACTACTTTAAACATATGTACATATACAGAGGGCAAGTTTAGCCTTGCTAAACTCAGTAAGTATAATTTCAGCAAGCCTTGCTTATTTCTATAATTGTCTCTTGTGTGCACTCTGTTTTTCTTTCCAACACAAGGAGAAAGCCAAGGCCCCCCCTCTCCTCTAATCAGGTTATTAATGGGTTTGCAGTTGTGGTCAACAGTAATCAATAAAACAAATGTGTTTAAGTCTCTTTTTTGCCCTTTGATGCCCAGACTCCCTGCTATCCCTCATCTGAAATCAATGATACATTTCCCATTGATTTACTATAAAAGATCTAGCTGATTGTTAACAAAGTGTGGCATCTTGAAACCAGAGGTGTGGGGTGAATGTATTGATTAGTGATGCTATGCAAATAAACTTTTTATTTTTTTGTGAGATTTTTTTAAAAAGAAAAGTAACTTACTATTGTCATAGAACTATGTCTCTATTAAATTTTTAATTAAAATAGTAATTATTTTCTCCATATTGCCGAAATAAGAAATGACACTTCTGAAAGAAAAAACATGATTTAACTGTTCTTATGAAAGAATGTGATTTGAGCTCACTGAAGTTAGTAAAGTTTTTCACATTGACTTAAAAGATTTCAGATCCATCTGACTTGTGGACCTTCCAGAGTTTAACAGTCTTGTAAATATCAGAAGGGCTATAGAGAGGAAGAGAGTGATGAGTTCAAACTATCAGTCTGGATTTGCATTGTTTAAGGTGGTCCCAGCTGAACACTCGCTTTAATTACAGCACAGTGCATCTAGCTGTCCTCAGTCAGGTGAGCATAAAATAGGAAGGCAATGGCATGATTAAGTAGCATCTCATTGTTTGGCTTACTGAGAAACTATTGAGATTAGGTTTGCATGCGTATTTCCTATCCTCATAGTTTTAAGATGAATATCTTATGTTCGCTATATAAATAATAAATACAGTATTCACTAAATACTATATTTACTGAAAATGTAAAGAAAATCATTAATGGATATAGTGGCTGCATGCAATGCACAGTGAATAAAATATTAAATTAATTAGCATAAATATTGTAATGCTTAATTGGGCTGATTTTTCACTTTTATCAATAAAAAGAATGGATATTCATAATCTGCAGTTATTGGTTTACATTATTTAAAAAAAAAAGAAAAGAAAAAGAGCCTTAAAAAGTAGTGGTTTTACTAATCCTTTGAAATTCTGTCTATTGAGAGTGCACCTTCCCTTTTGCAGTCAAGATCTTTTGTCACTTTGCTGGCAATGAAGATTTGTTTGTCCTTGTAGCATAATGATCTTGAGCACTTACTTATTGGTAAGGACACTTTGCATGAGAATACATAAATAGTTATTATTGCATAGCCTCTTCTTAGTCTCTGTTTAGAGTCAACACAATATAGAAATTGTGCCTTGGTATGGACCACTCAGCATATTTACATTTTTCATAGATCTGTGATGGTTTTTCTCCCCATTATTGCTCTACCAGGCTTTCCTTCAGTCCTCTGCAAAAGAATTCGGGAAAAAAAAAAAAAAAAAGGGAGAGGAAGTATTTTCATACATGAAAAATCAGAAGTTAAAACATTCATTTTGAATGCCCTTCATTTTGTTTTTTATAAATGTAAAGAGTCAAAGCTTTTTCTGTTAATATCCTGATAATATTCTAAGAGAAAGAAAGTATTTTCTGATACTCCAATGACGACAGAGTGCTGTAACAGGACTATTTTGTTGTATGTATTTTTTTCACTGCCCTTTTTTGAGCCTGAAAGTGGACTCATAATAACGACAATATTTTTAATCTGCATAATTGGATAATTTTAAGTCTTTGGTAACCCTTCACAATAAGAAAGATGTAAAAATTGAAGTGACATAGCAAAAATTGGTGGTAAGTCACTTTCTCATAATAATGCCTATCAAATATAATGTACCAAGTATCTCTGCATACAAAACTATGCAGAAAAATCAGAATCCAGTGATAGTCACTAGTATTTTATCTCCTTTACAAATCTTAAGTGAATATAGAGCCATCTGTTTATTAAAACGTGTTATTCCTTAGGATAGATTTCAGTGCTCTAGCTTCTGTCATGGATTGCTGGTGAACACAATACTGACAAGATCAGAGCTTCAGACTGTATCTCAGTGTTCAGTTTGGTGGGGATGTTAATTAATCAAAAATGACACTGTTGATGCCACCATATAACATGAGGGGTAGGTTTTACACAGAAGACATCTCCTTTGATTTTTGCCATTAATTGTAGTGATAAATAGATGTGGATTTGTTTTACCTGTGACATAAATATCCTAGTGGGAGTATTTCTGTAGGTTGATCCGAAAGTGACGCCTCCTATTTATTTACATGGAAGCTACAACAGATACAAAGAACACAATAACACTATTTGATAGAGCAATTCCTCAGCTACAAAATACTGTTTTTCAACACAGCCACCACCATTAGCTGTGCATTTTTGCCAGTGATGAACAGCACCCTGCATGCCGCGCTCATAAAAATCTGTACCAGTGGAGGTGAGAAATTGGTGGGAAGGTTCAGCCTCTACTACCATTTGCCATCTACCATACCAGCAACATCTGCCTCTGATGTCATGGGCCAACATAATAAACAGGAGTCATTACTTTTGGAGCAACCCCCATAATTTTGAAATTATTGTAATTTAGTAATTTTGTAACACTTGTTAAATCACAGAATTAACTATATAGTTTATTTCTGTACTCACAGTATATATTACTAAGTATACAGAATATAAACTAATGAAAAATGCACTTTAGTGATGTTAAGGTCCTGTAACTTAAAATGTCTAAAAATCGAATCCTAGGAGCTTCTTCTCAGCTTCTTTTATAACAAATAGCAGAAATAGGAAACAACAAATAATGAACTGAGTTGGTGGGATATCTGTTTTATAAGAGATAAGTTACCACTTCCAAATTCATAACTCTTTCCGTTGCCTATGAACAATAGGAATAAAAGTAGGAAGAGGTAAGTTAGGATAGGCGATAATGCTGTCATCCACTTCTAGTGATTTGTTTCTTTAGCAAAGTTTTGTAATTTCAAGAACAAATAAGACAACATAATCATGCAGCATCAAAGGGATTAACTGAATAAGGTTGGAAGGATTTGTTGCTATGTGATAAAACAGTCTTTACTGGTATCTTGTGTCAGGTCTGTGTGTATTTTTTTAAGGCCACTTGCTGAGTGACAGCAAGTTGCCTTAGCAAGAACCTCTGTCTAATGCTGAAAGCTGAATAGATAAGTGTTGAAGTGTTAGACTCTAGTTCCTGTGAGAGAAAAGCAGGAATTTCTTTTTCTATGCTTCTAAAAAAAAATTTCTCATTCAGCTTCTTTAAGAACTCGTTAGTTGTCCTCTTTCCTAAGCTAAGTGATAGAGTTAATAATCGGTATGTTTATTACGCGCCTTTGTTGCTTGCCATTGTGACTTTTGCTCTTGGTTTAAGGTAGTAGGCGTTATAGCACATGGAAAGAATTCCATCTTGTTTAATCTGTCTTCAAGGTAAAGAAATACAGCAGAGAGGTAGAAAAGAGATGAGAGGCTGGGAAAAAAATGATTTACAGATGCCAAAAAGGCAAGAATCGGTAATTACATATAGTACCTTAGGTGGGATTGAAATGAAACTGAGGCCAGACGCTAGTACCCTTTTATGTATATTTCCTAATGGCCTGACTCACTAGGAATGATAAAAACACACCTAACAGACAAAAGAAAAAAAAAAAACCACGTATTTTTCCATCATTTATCTCTCGTGATGAAGGAAATTGCCCATATTACCATAACTAAAAAAGGGCTACACAAAGCAGTGAAGAGGGAGAGTATCTGTTCCGATTTTCTTCTGCCTATAGAGTTGCAAAACCGCATATCTCATCAATGAATAGGTTTAGGGAGAGCCTTGGGTTTAGGTATGGCTGTGAGAGATCTCTTGCTATACTGTTTGAAATGAAAATAGTGTCCCACAAATAGTGGTGAAATAAAATGACTGAGAAAGCAAAACAGAGCATCTTTTGTTTTCCTAATGTTTGTACCTAGGAAATGAATAGGGTTTGGTTCCTGTCCCAATTCAAGTGTCATTTGTCTTAAGTGAAAGATCCTTTTGATAATACGACTTCACCGTTAGAATAAATTGATTTTCTGAAATCTGTTCAAAACATCTAGCTGCTAGTTAGATGATGGCATCAGTATCTACCTCTAAGTTACATATGGAGTGTAATGAATTTGAAGGGGAAAATGAACTTTGAAGGTGGAAGTATTCTTCGGAGTTTTATAGTTAGTTCAGTATTTTAGTGGTCTAAACATAATACTCAGTTATGACTGAAACACCAGTTAAGAAATGAAGCAAGTAACATTGTGAACAAGATCCTCTATCCAGCCCTAAAACCAAACGTTATCCCAGTTCCTGGCCTTTTCAGTACCATCTTTGTATGTCATTCTTCTTGATGTGTTAAGAAATTCTTAAAACATTTCAGGCCTAGAAGATAATATTATCGATTCTCATGGCAAATGAACAACTCACTACTGCAAGAATCTCCTTTTGTATCTGTAGAAGTTGGTGCTGACTTTTATGAGCACAACCCCAGGTTATGCTCATGAAAATAAAAAGCAAGATCATATAAACTGGCAAAATTTATTGCATTCGTGGAACAGAAGAATATTGTGCATGACATGTGGAATGCATGGAAGTACTTACAGATACCTGTAGATATAAGGATCTATAGAGCAGCTATAGTATCAAGCTAATGCTATTTCCAGGTCTTGGAGTAAGTTGTAGTCAGTCCAGTCTAGAGTAGTATAACAATGGATAGGATGGAAGTAATCTGTACCAGATAAACTGCAAAGAGAGATCCTTCTATGGAGAGTACAAGGAAAATACACATGGAGCCAAAAAAGCTAAAAATCAGTGCAAACCAAAAGCAAAATTCATATTTATTTAAGAAAAGCAGATTTAGTGAAGATTTTCTGAGGTTCTGCTAAGCCAATATTCCAGTGATTTCAGATTGCGTTTAACAATACTGATGAGAAGAGCAAAGATTTACTTGTCTCACATTAGGTAATGGACAAGAGTAAACAGAATTTACAAGACTTGTAAACATTATTATTACCTAATGAGCTGAAGATCTGGACTTGTTTTTTATTTAATCTTAATATGAGGTTGTGCCATGTGAGATGAATCTTCAAGATGCTTAACTGAAAATATTCTTGGAAATCATTCACTCCTTGACACCTTAGTTTTTTCTTCCAAAAATTTCTTAAGCACAATACTGAGATGTGGACTGTAGGGGGGGCAATTACACTGTGCCAAAACTTTATATAATGTTCAGTAGACATGTTTATTTTGTCAGTTGTTTCACGGAAGGTTGTAAAAGTAGTATCTACATTTCATCTAAAAAAATAAAAAATAAAATGAAATCCATGTACACAATATGAACAAGTTCAAAGAAGGTAAATCTTATAAATGAAATAGACATCAAATACATATTTTTATGAAACTACAAGTGAGGATAGAATTTCTGTGGCAGTTGTGATTTTCACTTCATTCCCCAAAGGAGAAAAAAAAAAAAAGAAACACCTTGTCAAATGTTCCAAAACATTTAATCAGTTCCACTGCATTCCTTTAGGGTTATGTTTGGAACAACAGATGGGCCCACCTTGTTGTGTACACCTCTTTTTTGTTCTAGCCAAATTCAACTGCTTCATTAGGAAGGTTTTTCACTTGCATGATTAACCTGCATTCCCTGTTCCTGCTTCACTTGGTTCTGGACAAGGAATCTGCGTAACAGGTGCAACACTAGCTCTTTAGCAAGTAAATCAGGTCTGGCCTTACAGAGCTGTCTTAAATTTTTGTGTTTCTAGCAGCAAACAGCTAAAGTACAAGTCTGTCACATATATACATTATTAGTTTATGAAAATAAGTAGGAAAAAGAAGGAAACAGGAACCCATAACACCTCTCCTTCCTAAGGGGGAAAAAAACCAAGAAAGCTCGACATGAGTCACCAAGGATATTCTTTTTTCCTGAATTTAAAACACTTCCCTCCCTGAGAGATCAGCATTTCTCGTGATATATTGCTTTGTTTGAATAGGTGATTCATAGATTCTAAGATGACAAAAGAGTGGTCCTGATTTAGTCTAACCTTCTTATAAGAACCATCATGCAAGGCTGAAATGAATGATAGGTTACTAAAGACCTTTACAACCTCAGTGATTTATTCTATATAAATCTTATTTTCTTAATAATTTTCTTCTTAATGAATGATGATTATTCATATGAATATATACACACATGTAAGTGATCATACATGCCACATAAACATGAGCGCACATTGGAATACACATATACATAAATGTCATCTAGGAAGACATATAAGTTATGTTAGATTGGTGATGATTATACTGTCATCTGTATTTATAGGCTTTATCCCTTATCAATATTCTTTTTCATGAGATTTTTGTAAAGCTAACAGACTCACAGTTGCCTTGGACAAACAATTTGCCTTTTAAAATACTGGGGAGAACATTTGTTTAAATTACCCAGACCACGCACTGTACTCTGAAATTTTTTAAAGAATCGTAATCAGTCATCCAAACTGCAGCTTGATCCATTACTTCAGCATTCTTCCCTGAAAATTATTCTGAATAGCTTCCATGTTTATTCTGACATACCTACTACAGTCTTTTAGTTTATGCTGTAGTAAAATTCAATGCTCGTATTTTACCATTTAAAAATAGGATCTACATCTGATATCAATCATTTAACAGCTGTCATTTAACATCATTTTATACAGTAATGAGATAGAATGTATTTTCTTACCACTTGCAGCAGAATATTTCACCTCTATTTGTTTCAAATACAAGTATTCTTATACTCTTGCCATGCTGCATTTTGATTGATGAATTTGCCATCTGTATGAACTTGCAGCCGTATGTCAATGCTAGAATATTTTTTCTGTAGCGCTCATTAGCTTTAGCATTTGTTTTAGAAGTTTCATGAAAGTGTTTAGTTTCCTTTATCGATTTTTTGTATTTCCCAGTTGTGAAAGGCTGAGAATGACACAGGGTTGACATCTTCTCCATTTTTCCATTGGCAAATGTTCTTGGCAATTCCTTGTGAATAAGTTGAAACTGAATGCAACTTCTGGAAAAGCGTTTCTTATTTATTTCTATGGTCAAGTTTTGCATACAGAAATCCTGGAAAGCAAATATTTGTTCCAGGATCCAGTCATGAGAGCCCTTTGTGCATTGAACTTGCATTGAAATAAAGGGAAGCTCAATATGAGAATTTGAAAAATCACCAGAAGCTATAACTATTAAGAACAGCATACACTGTTACTACTTAGTTTGAATATTAATTCCATTGATTACTGATGATTTCCTGCAATTTGGCTAGCTGAATTATTTTTAGCAAGTTAAAAGCTAGGCATCTGCAAGAGTTAGCCTCACAGAATTTAGCAATCAGGTAAACATAGAATCACAGAGATAAGAGTGAACCCACCATTCTGGCAAAGGTACATTCTTCTGTACAGAGAAAAGTACATGCAGCATGGGAAGTTTCTTGGAGAATTTTCATTTTGGGTTAAAATCAGGTTGTTTTTATATCATAGAGACTTAAGAGGGTGTAGAACACCACCACTTCAAGTAGCCAATAGATGCTGTTAATTTCTGTTTTTATTTCGAGACAGCCAATAGATTACGCTGTTTTGTGTTTTCTCAGACAACAATTTTATTTTTTCAGACTATTTTCTATTCTGTCAGCTTAAACAGGCAATAGCAATTGCAGATCACCACTTTCTCAGACTGTATCCTCTGGTTATAGACTATTTTTTACCTTCTCAGGTAATAAATTGATCCTTAGTTTCTTGTTTTACTCAAATTGCTGGTATCTTCAGGATTTCTTCAGTTCTCAGCGGCTTAGCTGTACATTTTCTCCTGTCAGTGTTTAGCAACCATTTTCTGTCAGCATTTTATCTTTGCAGTCAGGTCATTTCCATAACTGCTCCCATCAAATGAGAACAAAGTGAAGGGTTTTTGATCATCAAGAGACCTGTTTTTCCTGTGAGGGTGACTTGAGCACTGTAAAAGGTTGCTGAGAGTTGTTTAGTCTCCTTTCTTGGAGATCTTCATAAGCCATTTGGACATGGTCATGGAATCATAGAATGGCTTAGGTTGGAAGTGACCCTGGTTCCAACCCCTCTGCCATAGGCAGGGCTGCCACCCACTAGATCAGGCTGCCCAGGGCCCCATCCAACCCGGCCTTGAACACTTCCAGGGATGGGGCACCCACAGCTTCTGGGCAGCCTGTTCCAGTGCCTCACCACCCTCTGAGTAAAAAAATTCTGCCTAATATCTAACCTAAATCTCCCCTCTTTCAATCTAAAGGAATTTCCCCTTGTTCTATCACTATCAGACTGTGTTAAAAGTCAGTCTTCAGTTTATAAGCTCCTGTTAAGCACTGGAAGGCCACAATGGGATCTCCCCGGAGCCTTTTGTTCTCCAGGCTGAAGAAACCCAGCTCCCTCAACCTTTCTTCGTAAGAGAGGTACTCCAGCCTCTCTGATCATTTCCGTGGCCCTCCTCTGGACCCATTCCAACAGCTCCACATCTTTTCTTGTGCTGGGGGCCTGAGGCTTGGATGCAGCACTCCGGATGAGACCTCACAAGGGCAGAGAAGAATGGGACAATCACCCCCCTCTCCTTACTGGATACCGCTCTTCTCATGCATCCCAGGATATATTTGGCTTTCTGGGCTGCATGTGCATACTGCTGGCTCGTGGTCCTGCCCAACTGGAGCAAAAGAGTTGGACTAGATGACCCTCAGAGATACGTTCCAACATCAGCCATTCTATGATTCTGTGAAAATTATGAACTTGCATCTTTACAACTTAAATTATAAAACTTTATGACTGTAATTACAGCTTACTTTAAGTTTATCCAATTGCAAGAGGATGTTCCATACCAACACTTCTTATGGAGCAATACTTTCACTGGAACTTGAGACTTTCCTTAGTCAAAGTAGAGTGTTCTGTGCTGTTCTAAAGTATTTTCTTTATTCTAACATTGTTTTCATCATAATAACAACCTGTTATTCTTTCATTACACTTAATAGTATGGTATTCATGAACATCTTTCACAATTTGTATGTTTTTATCTAATCCCATAATCTGAAATTGAATAACATATTTAGTAGAGTACGATTTCCAGATGATTCGAACTGTACGGATCATATCCTCCTAAATCAGTTAGAGAATTCAGAAAAAAACTCATTCTTCCTTATGATAGTGGTAGGCTAGTTTGGCCAAGGTTCCAAAAAATACCTTTTCCTTGAAAAATAAATGTTATTCTTTGCGATCTTTCCAGTGAACTAGAGATAGTTACACTAAACGGAAAACAATGTTTTACAGCAAAGCAATTTATGTATTTATTTTTTATGCAAAGCTGAAATGTTTCTTTTCATGTCAGCGAGTTTTCCTAAATCCATACTGTTATTGCAACCATATCTATAAAGTACAGTTGTTAGCCCCAGTCATAACAGCACAACTACTCTACAGGGCCGCTCCAGAGATAAAACCTCTTCTGTGGTACTTACTCCCGATTGGCACCACAAGTAGGTTCTGCTCAGTGTTTTTTTCCTCTTAGGCATGGAGCTCCCGGCCCCAATCCTGTCTCTGCTTCAGCCTTAGCTTGTCTCCTTTTACTAAAGCTGGTTCTGTTTGCAGTTCTAACACTGAGAAAAACTTTTTTTTCTGCAAACTGAACTATAATATCTGCGCAGTGTTGTTGCAAGATCTCTGAGCTAGCTATAGGTTTGTATAGCACAGGGCTAAGCAGAATTGTATGGAAATAGTAGTTTAGTTCCTCAGATAAGAGTAGCTAATAGCTGCTTTCCTAATACTGATATGGATAGCTGATAGCATGCTAATTAACATGAGCCAGCAAAGCTTACAATGAATAAATAAATAAATAAATAAACCCACCATGGTATTTTTAGTCTTTAAATTTCTTTAGATTCCTTTTTAGTGGAACTTGTTCCAGTAGGAATTTGAAATTGGGGAATGGCTAGAAATGTGAGTACACATATATGTTGCTGACTCATTTATGTGTATCGGGTCAGAGAGGGAGAAAAGGTTCTGTCACCCAGAAATTAGATCATTTTACATAGCCAACAAAAAAGTCAATTGTATGTCCCTATCCTAGATGCTGCAGGAAACAAAGAACAGAAAGGAAAGAGACCTTCAATGACTTTGAGGCTGGAATGTTTTTTTGAAGATGCTGGTTCTTGATTCAAATAAAGCAGGCCATATAAAAACAAGGATATTGAAAGAAAGGATCCACTTTCCTTTGGTTTGGAAAAAGAATCCTGAGCTAATGCTGCAACCCCAATTCTAAGTTACTGGACCTTAAACAGAATATATAGCCTATGGATACTTAAATGCTTTGCAATGAGCTCTGTTATATGTAGTACAGAGACAGCAGTAGTGCCTCAAACAACCTAGAATAGAATATGTGGGCTGACGGACCTGTGTTTTCAGTCTACTCCTTCTTATAGCCTTGGGAGGGGAGGCAGAAATGTTTATGGTTTGAAAGGCTGACCTGGAGATGATGTTTATTGTATTGTCAAGAAAGAGAAACAGTCCTTTCCCTTTTTTAAAAAAGACAACTCAGCCTCTGTGGAGGTCTCCTATGAGGTTCTGTAGGCAAAGTTATTATTTAATCTTCTGGATCATAGAATCCATTGTAACCTGGAAAGATGAAGAGGTGCCTTTAGCCTATCTGCATTTTCATCATGTGCATTTCAACAGAATTAATCATCTTTGCATACTCTGACGTGAAAACTCTGGTATGTGACTATACTTCTAAAACTATGAACATTAATTCCTTTGTCCAGAGAAGTGTGCATTTTTTTCAGAGCTAGTGGTTACTAAATAATTCTCAAAGCATCTTTGTATTTTAAGTCTTATACTTTTCCAGAATTTCATGGAAGAGAAACTCCTAATATGAAATGTTTTTCTTGAGAATTAGTCTTTATTCCCTGCATGACTAGGTTTACCACAATTTGATGTATTGTACGTTCCTGAAAAGTAATTAATGTGTACATGAATTCATGATAAGTCTTCAGAAATTTTTATATTCTCTTCCATAGCAACTTTCAAGTACTATAGGAAATAAAATCTCTGAACAAAAGTAAAGCTGATGCATATATGTCTGACCTGAAAATGAATGATGATAGATGTTAGTACATGACTTTAAATAAATCTGAAATATGTGATGACTTGCAATAAGAATTTCACTTTTCTGACATGAACCAGTTAACTCACTGACATTTGTCAGGGATGCATATTGTCCTAGGAGCAATAGTTTCTCATAAATCTTGGCTGGGTTCTGTTAAGTAGCCGTTAGATAGCTTCCAGCCATCTGGCCAGCATCTTAGCTTCAATGAAGGCATAATTCATTGTGCTTGTGGGAGAATAGCTAGTCAGGAATAGAAGTATTAAATATTTTGATTATTGTCTATGATGGGATCAAGCAAATATCTTTCTGTGAACAAAAAGATATTTTGGGATCAAAGAAACAGCAAAGTTTTCTGTTTTCCTGTCTGGAGTATGACAGGTGCTCATCAATGGAGACCTTTTTTTGAAAGTCCCTAATTGTGGAAGAGCTAGTTACATATACTGTATTAAAGGTGGTTAGATGGGATATCTTCTCGTTGCCTACTAGCATTAAATTCTAAAGGAAAAGGAGTCTTCTAATTATAGTAGACTGATGTAGTGTTTTAAAGCTAGAGCGTATGTGGGATAGAGTGTAGCCTATTGTAGAGGGGGATTTAATTTGTAGAGAAAATCAAGAATATTCCTAGAAAGTATTAAAGTTCATTCACTCATGACACTAAATTTGTTTGGTAAAAGCATTCTCAGAGTTATTAACCTGGAAAACAGTGAAAAAGCAATGCCACTCAGTGTTCATAATAACAAGGAGAAAGATCCTTGGTTTTCATAGAATCATTTAGGTTGGAAAAGGCCTTAAGATCGTCAAGTTCAACCACTCACCTAACAAGTCTATTGCTACACCATGTCCCTAAGTGCATGTCCTCATGTCTCTTAAACACCTCTAGGGATGGAAACTCCCTGGGCAACCTGTCCCAATGCCTAGCCACCCTTCCTGTGAAGAAATTCTTTCAGATTTCCAATCAAAACATCCTCTGGCAAAATTGAGGCAGTTGCCTCATGTCCTATCACTTGTTACCTGAGAAAAGAGACTGACACCATCCTCACTGCAACCTTCTTTGAGATAGTTGTACCAGTACTGCTAGGTCCTTTTCTGCCAGACAACTTTTTGATAGAAGGTAAAAGTGCACTCTGCAGTCCACTTTCCAGTTTTGCATACTTTAGTATGTATGTTAAAAAAAAATGTTTTTTCTGTAGCAATAAGAAATGCTTTCGAAGAACATTTCAGCTGTAAACTCTGAATTTACCTAAATAAACACTGAGATGAATGCTTTATTACTGGACAAGAACAAAAGGAACTATAATAGTTTTGACAGTTGTTTCCAGATATTGTGGGAAACTGACTTGGGCAGCAGGAATGGAAAGCCAGAATAAGAGTTGTGCAAAGGTAATTTTTGGCCAGTCAATCAAATTCTCTCCACAGTTGCTATTCTCTCTGTCTCTTTGTGCCACCGTCACTAAGCTCTGCTTCTGGGCTACTGTTTCACAATAGCTTTCACAAACCAGGTCTAGTTTGCAGTTGGCAGAATGGATTCCTGTCAATACATCTAGTGCTTTTGTTTTAAGCACTGAATTAAACTCAGAAAGGAAAAGTTGGGGCCTTATTTTGTTCTGCTCTGATTCATTGAAAAGTGCTTCTCTGAGACAGTTGTTAGTCTGATCATCCGTGCTAAGAAACTTTACAGCATGAACACACCTTGACTGTAATGTATTTGGTTAATTTTGCTTATTTTATTCTCTTTTAACTACCTGGACTAAAGCCTTAGCTGCTGTGTTACCTTTTTAATGAAAGAATCACAGGTAGCTGAGGTTAGAAGGGACCTCTGAAAGTCATCTGTACTAACATCCCTGCTCTAAGGAGAGCCAGCTAGAACAGTTTGCTCAGACAATTATCCAGTTGGCTCTTGAATATCTGCAAGGATGGGGACTTCACAACTTGTCTGGACAACCTGTTCCAGTCTTTGACTGTGTAGTTGTTATACTTAGATACAGTTTCCTGATTTTCAGTTTGTGCTCCTCCATCTGTTATTGGGTGATATCAAGAAACATCTGATACCATCTTTTTTAGCTACTTCTGTCAGTTATTAATGTACTTCGGTAAGTTCAAAGAGGTGAAGCAAGGTGTTAAAATTTCTGTAATATTTTCAAAATGAAACACGTTGATTTCAATGTTTTTGTAAATATAATTTCTTTTTTAAAGTTTTAAAAATGAAGTATTTTGTTTGTCCTGAAGTGAATTGTTTTTCATTTCTCCAGTCTTCAGAAGTCTGAACATAGATATGTTCAGTTACTAAGTACTCCCCACTCCATACCAGATGAAAAACAAAAATATTGAAATCTTATTTGTTATTTACTTTGTTAAGCATCATTAGGCAGAAATCCTTATATTCTTTGAAATTGGAATTAAAAAGTTAACAAGGTTAACTTTCTTATAACAGTAGGGTAAGAAATTGTATAGTAAGACTTTCTTTTTCACTTTATAGAAAATTCTCTTTTACATTTCCTGTAAAAGTGCCACTAGCATGCTCAAGGGATTTAAAAAGAGTGGCATTCTAAAGTGTGTTACAAACATTTGAGACCAGAGGAGAGAGACTCCAGGCAAGGAACAGTGATCAGAAGAGTTATATCACACAGTGATGCATGGATAGGACCATGCTGAGACAGAAATCCATCAAGGCTTTGCAGAATCACTAACAGGTACCTATACTGGAAATTTCTGTATCTAGATATACTAACTGTATATGCATGCATATCTTTGCATTATTCATTAACTTTGCCTATGGCATTTCCAGTGGACATTTTGTTATTTTCTAATTATTACTTTTTTACATTGGTCTAACATTCTAGTATCCAAGCCATCTACCATGAGTTTCTGTTTTGATTTTCTGTGCTTAAAGAAGGTTAGACTCAAAAAAAGGACTTAAAAATTGAAATACCCAACTTTTAGGTATCATGCTCATCTACATATGCTAAAGCTGTTTTCAGTTTGGCCTAAGTGCTACAGATTTCCATACCAAGTATTAGTGTTGCTAAAAACTTGGGATCAAATTCATCTCAACTTTAAAAATTTAAAGATTAGTCATCTAGGTTGACTTTTCAAGTAGCTATTTCTCTTAACTGACTACAAAGTGAACCTAGATCAGGTTTAGATAACGCATAGGTCACACAAATTCCACTTTTAGACATTCCTTCTTCTTAAGGGAGAACTCAGTGAGGTTTTCAGCTAGTATTCAATATTAGGTTTCTAAGGAGACAGCTGTATTATTTTGTTCTTTGCAGGAAACCCAAATCCCAGAATTAACCTTTTATTGTAAATTCATTTATTTCCTCGTATTTTAAAGTGTTTCATGTGATTTTTCACTTAATTATGTGTTCAGCTGTTGAATTGTTTCTTGAAGTCTGTTCCTTTGGTCATTCAGTGTTTTCCCAAACCATTTTGCCCTACAACTAGTTCCTAAGATGACTGTTGTACTCTGATCTCTCCTAAAGATACTAACCTTTTGACAGTTTAGAAAAATAAGAAAACGTGCATAATGGTACCATTATTTGTCTTCTATATACATGTGCAGATTCTTCATAACTTGCAAAAAAAGACAACAATGATAAAGTGCACGAGCTTTGTAATTGCTGTGGCCAGCATCCAACCTGTGCTATTACTGGTAGATATTTTTTCTCTTCAGCTGCTGAAGTCTCTTGCAAGTCTCTTAAGTGGGAAATACTTAAAATGTTTTTCTTCTCTAGATGGAGCTACTGAAAGCTGATGCATAAGAGTTTTCATGCCAATCCAAAATCTCATTTACTGTATTCTCCTGGGCATAATTCACATTGTAGTATTCAAGAAGAACCTTCTCTAATTCTGCAGTAGAGCCATATTTTTGCACATAAAAAAGTGTTAGTCATTTATTTTAACAGTTTAAGGTTGAAAATGTCTGGGCTCACGTTGAATTGCAAGTGTATGATTCCATATTGAATTCTTACCTTACTTCGAAAGATTTAACCTTATACCTTGTGCATATATTATGAATTTGCTGTATCAGAATAGGAGCTAATGTCTTTATATATTTGATGTCTGTGGGTGTAAAAAGTACAACTGCACTCATTAGCATTTAATTTCCTCCAAATGTCTGCCAGTTAAAGATCCCCTAGGATTTTGTTTAATTTGTAAGTGAAAGCTGGAAGCCATTCTGCTTTCCTTGTGTCTGTCCTCCACACCAGAGTTCAATTAAACATCTCCCTTATGGTTCCTTCACCTGCAAAAGCAAAGCAAATGTAGTAACAGAAAGGGACCTGCATCTGAACTAGACAGGTACAGGTTGGCGAGCTGGTTCTGTATGCAAGTGGGTAGCCAAGCTGTCATTTCCCATCCTTGTCTCAAGTGAAAATAAATCTCCTCTGTTTACTTTTACTCATTGAATCATACAAAACAGCATTTTTCTGTTGATTAAAACTGCTAAGTCCTTCTGCTTTGAGTGTTGGAAGGTCACGGCTAATTTTTTTCCTTTTGTATTTGGTTGTTAACGTTTTTCATACTCAATAGATATTTTCAGTGTCAAGTTGTGGCAGGTTCACAGATTAACCATTTTTATCTTCAGATGTTGAGACACAAGTAAAAGTTGTTGTGACAAATGACTCAAAAGAAAACAAAAAGCACATACCACAAAAAGTTAAGTGCCAAAATTTATGATCAAAGTTGAACAATAAAGATATATCATAAATATATTTATTTTAAATTTAGAGAGCCTTACTATATAACAGCAAATTATAATTCTGCATGTAAGAAAGTAAGAAATCTTATTCAGGTAAAAAGTAATCCAATTAAGCTGATAAAAAGTAAAAATAAAGCTCAAAAATATGTCTGTTTGAACTGGTTCGCAGTCCAGCACTTCTGTTAGGTACACTGGCAATCCCTGAAGTCACAAAATTATATATAAGTACTTACTATCCCAGTTGTTTTTTCTTTTTTTTTTTCTTCTGGTGATATTGTGGTTTAACCCAGAAGGCAGCTGAGCACCACTCAGCCATTTGCTCTCTCCTTTGCTCCCGGTGGGATGGAGGAGAGAATTGGGGAAAAAAAGGTAGAAAGATGCGAAACCGCTGAAAATCATTTTTGTGTTTATGTATTTACTTAGAAAGAAATCAGAATTAAGATCCCATCTGGAGCAATATTGTTCTTTCTCCGTCCATCTTTGGAAAAATGTTCTATATACTTGCTGTTCTTCCTTTGCCAACTTCCTTTTTTCTGTCCTTACACAGCAAGCTGTCATTTATACTGTGGGAGATTTCATAGGTCCTCTGAGGTGTGGAAAGAGAGGAAGTATAAAGAGAGGCCAGGAGAAGGTGTGATGCTGAATTGGTCGCATTTTTAACGCTGGTAGATCAAGGGGTGCCCTACTTATGTACCAATGAAGGAGTTGCAAAATGAATTTGTAGGGTAGTGTGGAATAAAATCATAGAATCATAGAATCACTTTTGTTGGAAGGTACCTTTAAAGGTCATTAACTCCAGTGCAATGAACAGGGACACCTACAGCTAGATCAGGTTGCCCAGAGCCCCATCCAGCCTGACCTTGAGTGTATCCAGCGATGGGGCTTCCACCACATCTCTGGCAACCTATTCCAGTGCTTCACAACCCTTATTGTAAAAAACTTTTTCCTTATATCTAGTCTAAATTTCCCTTCTTTTAGCTTCAAACCATTTCCCCTTGCCCTATCACTACAGACACTGCTAAAGATGCTACATTATTTATTCTAATGTGGTATAAGTAAAGTTAACTCAAAATCAGGATGTAGGTAAGTATTTATGTTTAAAACTTCAAAATATCTGATGATTTATAAGACTTACTATGATAGTCTGAAATTGAAATTGGGCATTATTTTTGATTTACACTGACAATATGGTTTCTTGCCTGAGAATTTTTAGCCTGAAGGATTAACATTTGCAAAAGTCATGAGCAGTAGAAAAAGATATCAAATCAAACAGAATTGAGAAGTGATGAGACCAAATCGTACCTTGATAATATTTGAGTAGGTGTAATTCAGATACCTAAACAGAAAAAACTTCTTTGCTTTGGGAACATATAGACTAAAATGAATAGTGCATATGCCCCTGCATATATATTTGCTTCCTGTCTTGAAGATTCTGTCAGGCTAAATGACATTTGTAAGTTTTACACTGTGCACAAATCTGCTTATTTTCTTTAGAAGATCTTTGAAAGGGGATAATTTTCAGTCAGAATGACAAGAAAATAAGTAAAATTTTAGTGAATACATATTTTTTCTGTCAACAGAGTAATAAAATTTAGAAGCTAAGTTGAATTATTGAATTGATAAATGGTACACTAGTTAAATAAGAATGGAGGATTTTTGTTTCATTTTTTAATGTATGAAACATAAAGATGTAATACATGACAAATGTTACAATAGAAATTATTCCAAGACTTTCACTACTAAAGGAGGAAGTTTTGAGAAAAATGTAGCATTTTTTGAATGAACTAACTATACACTTCTGGATTTCCCATAGTTGTTTATTTTGACAGATAATGTAAGCACTTAGCATAGCTTCACCTTGACTTAGGTTGCTAGTTGAAAAGTTCTGTGTATAGTGTGAACTGTACACAGACTCCTGTATAATCTGTGGTGAGAGATGGGCATTATCAGGAGACCATTCATTCTGTTGTAACATAGATGTGATGGATCCTTCCAAAATATGGTTGTGCTGCCATTCAGGGACAGGCTTGACAGGCTGGAGAAATGAATTTACAGGACTTGCATGAAGTTCAGCAAAGAGCCCACAGGAACCTAATGAGATTCAACAAGGCCAATTGCGAGGTGTTGCAGTTGGGTTGCGGCAATCCCAGATATGTGTGCAGACTGGGAGAAGAACTTCTTGAGAGTAGTTCTGCCGAGAAGGTCTTGGAGGTTCTGGTAGATGAAGAGCTTGGTTTGAGCCAACAGCGTACTCTTGCAGCCTGGAAGGCCAATTATATCCTTGGCTGCACCAAAAGAGGGGTGGCCAGCATGGAGAGGGAGGTGATTGTCCCTCTCGACTCTGCCATCCCTTTTAAGGCCCCATCTGGAGTACTGTGTCCAGGCCTCAGGCCCTCACCACAGGAGAAGATGTGGAGCTGTTGCAGTGGGTCCAGAAGAGGGCCACAAAGATGATCAGAGGGCTGGAGCATCACTGCTCTGAAGAAAGGTTAAGGAAGCTGGGCTTGTTCAGCTTGGAGAGCAGAAGGCTCCAGGGAGACCTCACTGTGACCTTCCAATACTTACAGGAAGCTTATAAAAAGGAGGGAGACCAACTTTTTGCATGGTCTGATGGTGATAGGACATGAGGGAGTAGTTTGAAACTGAAAGAGGGAAGATTTAGGTTAGATATTAGGAGGAAATTCTTTACACAGATGGTGATGAGGCACTGGAACAGGTTGCCCAGAGAAGTTGTGCATGCCCCATCCCTGGAAGTGTTCAAGGCCAGGTTGGATGGGCCACTGGACAGCCTGATCTAGTGGGTGGCAACCCTACCCATGGCAGAGGGCTTGGAACTAGATGACTTTTAGGGTCCCTTCCAACCCAAGCCATTCTGTGATTCTACGAAAGACAAAGTCCTTTTCTAGGGGAAGAATAACCTCATACACCTGTGCACACTGGGTTCAAACAGGCTGGAAGACAGCTAAAAAACCTTGTCTTGGTGGACAGATGTTGAGCATGAGCCAGCAATTTACCCTCGCAGCAAAGGCTTCATTATGAAGAGCGTTGCCCGCAAAACAAGGGAGAAAATGCTTCACTTCTACTAAGCATTGGTGAGGCCACACTTCGAATGCTGTCTACAGTTCTTGGCTGCACTTACGGGAGAAGCATAGACATACCAGAGGAAGTTCAGTAAAATGCCATGAAAATGAAATAAATAAAAAATGAATCTAGCATACAAAAAGAAGATGAAAGGTGGAATTGTTCAGATTGGAAAAGACAAAGCTCAGGAGGATCTTCTCAGTATGTACTATGATATGTGGGGATAGTAGGTTAAGCTGTTGAATTTACTTAACAGAAGTTCACTAGTAAGTAAAACAAAGTATAATACATGATTTATACTAATCATATATGATTTATATGATGTATACAAAATTCGTACATAAAGTTTTCTGTTTGTGTCAGGGCCAAGAGTTTTGCAGCAACTGTAATATTACAAAAATTGGCAGGATTTCTTGCTGCTTCTCCAAAGCTGTTGTGAGTGGACCTCTCCCTGGACTGTCTTGGCTCTTAGTAGAACAGGAGTGAGAATCTTGTGAGTTTGTATGCCCACAGTAAATAACTCTTTTCAGCTCTCAGACACCTATGCAAACAGGAATTTTGTGGCATTGGCATGTGTACAGCTTGTCAAGACATATATTGTCTTAATTTCTGACATAAAAGAATACAAGATAAGATCACAACAGCATGAGTCACAGCATAGTGAAAGGTTTTGAACCTTCCCCAGTTTGGGCAAAACATGTATGTTTGTACATTTAACTGTATACTTTAGAAGAAATATTCTGCAAAGTATTTATTTTTTTCTTCATAGGTAACTTCTGCATCGTATATAGTATTCTTTATTTGTGAAGGTTCAAATCAGTAATTATAGATGTTTGGAAAACATTTTACTGCTGTCAAACAAACAAAACAGATCTTCATCTTCCAAGTTCCAATTCAATACTTCTCTTACGACTATAAATAGATAACTGTAGTGATAAATTCATGCCTGTATTTATCTCCATGAAAGCAAAAAAAGGGCTTTTTATGTCTTACTAGTTTGATAAATTCACATTTAATCATAAATCAGCAAGAGAGATGTAGGTGTATTTAGAAAGTACAGATACCAGGTTGTTAGCCAGCATGTAGCGTATGGAGCTGTTACTGGATTTAATGTTATCTACTCTGAGAAATCATTGGTATTTACAGTATGGAATCTCTATTTGTCTAAAAATCCCATACAGACTTAAACACACTGAATGCTAAAAGTCACTATAGGGCATCCTTCTAAGTTTTTATTCGACACATTTTTAATGTAGTGAATGAAAATTCCCATAAACATTATTTGTTGTCTTTTGCTTATAGTATGCTTGTATATACAAAGTTCCATCTCAATGCACACTGCCTTTATAATGGCTTCTTAACTATATAAAAACATACTAGGGGTGTATTGCAAAAATAGCAAGGGTAAAAGTAGAAAGTCTTATTTACATAGATCACGCCACCCCTCAGAATTCTGAATTTATGCAAAGATATGCAAATGTACCTGCACATAGAAAGACAATTTTAACCATTGATGGCAATACTACATGTCCTTCTGTTTCTACATGTTTAGCAAAAGAGCAGTTGTGTATTTTAACCATAACATGTCTGCCCTTTTCTAATTAAATGCCATAGGGTTAAGTAATTTCATAACAGTTATTTTAAGTCCTCTTCCTAATACATAGAAAATTTATTTCCAACAGTTACATTTGGCTGTGTGATTCTATGGATTAGTGCATTTTTTTGTTTATTTGTATTTGTTAGATATAGTTATTAGATGAACAGAGTATAATAAGCATGTATGAGCTAATGAGTTAGTCAGTACATAGATAAAGTAATTTAATTAATTCCTAAGCATTACTTTCTTTTGTGAGGTGATATAATTTTTGTGAGGTGATTTTTACCCTGTGTAGTGGCAAAATTTACAATCCCTGAAGAAAGAATTGCTGGTAAAGAAATGTAGTCGGTACAATGCAGTTGTTAAAACTGTGGTCTTCTGGTAAACTCTTACAAAATACAAAACACTACCTAAAATTCCCACCTTCGTTTCCTGTGTGCTTGGTTTTGGGGTGTTAAGGCTTTTCAGTGTACTACGTGGTTGACTACAAGTTTTCTACAGTTGGATTATTTATTCATTAAGTGATGTCACAAACCTGTAACACTGTTGGGACTTAATGACTGCAAATAGATCTGAGGGGAGGAACACATTCTTCTTGTAAAATAGCCGTGCTAGACATATTGTTACAGCTGTTTATGGCAAACCTTATCTTGTTCCACTACTCCCCCACCCCAATTCAATTTATGGACTGACGTGCTGTGTCAGCAGGATACAAGGATATCCATTTTAGTTTGGAACTAGCCACACTGATTCTACCTGAACAAAAGCACTAGTTGTCTACTAGAGAGTGGATTCCTAGACAATATATTCTTGTGTAAACAGAGAATGAAATTATAAAGCTTTTAAGGAACTACGAGAATCAGAGTTTAATATAAAGTGCATTAATTATCTGCAGTAATGAGCCTATATATATAAAAGATGAGGGCTTAGTGGTTGAAATACTTGTTTGGAATTCAGGAAACATGGATTACCAAAGTTAAAATTCACATTGACAAAAGCCTGACGAGTCTAAATGTGACTTAGGTGCAGCTTAGACACCTAAATCTAGGCATCTTCTTAAATCCATGCCTAATAATAATTCTTTTTCTGTTTATTCTAAAACTTTATAGATTTTGGAGGAGCTGAATCCTCACAGTAAATGCTATTTGCAGTTATAATAGCAATCCTTAAAACATTCCTAAATCCTCTCTGAAGATGTCCTTTTAGACATACCTTTCTTCAGCATTTCTCTGTAACTGATTTCTGTGGCACAGAATGCCTTCTCTGATTTCCAACCTCTACAGCAAAATGAGTCTTGCATGACTAGATAGAAGTCATGGAATTCAGTATAGCTGTGCTTAAGACACTTTATGGATCGTTATCTAGGCCAGGATGATTGATTTTTCATTTATGTTTACTGACATAAGTAACTCCATGGTTAATGTCTCTCTCTCTCTCTCTCTCTTTCTTCTTCTCTCTTTCTCTCTTTCCTTTTCTCTCTTTTTCTCTCTGTCTTTCCCAGTATCCTTTCAGGTCATTTCAACAAGCTGAAAATACAAAAATCTAGAATAAAACTAGAATTCTGCCTGATAACTCAAGGTTTAATTTTACTTTAGGACAAGTAGTTTTGCTGTTGATCTACAGCTGCGGCATGTTGACTGGTTGGAGTGATGGCAAAAACTCCTTTATATGTTCAATTTCACAAGCTGTTGGTAACAGCAAGTGATCCATGTATTGTACAGGAATAATAGACAAGATTTTTTTGTTGCACAGCAAGTCAGCAGGAAAGAATAAATAGTGTTGATAAAGGCCACCTGTAGATGTAGCTATGACTGGGGAAGCAGCATGTATTTCGTGAAAATTTATTATCCAGTTACGAAAGTGCACACCCACTGAGTGCAAAATCAAAAGTTGTGTTGAAGAAACCTTTTCCTACCTCTCTGAAGACGTAAGCTGTGTTTTTGTTGTTTTGCTAGCACAAAAATATGCTCTTCGATAGAAAATGACGAAATGCTGAAAATATTTTTTATCACTGAATTTCCAAGCTGATAGTTAAAAAACATCGAAAATTTGGTAAATGATGATACTTGACCTAATTTTGCTGTTTCTTGTATATGCAAGTTGGTCAGGCAGGACTTGCCCTTTGTGAAGCCTTGCTGGTTGTCCCGTATCACTTCCCTCTCTTCCATGTGCTTTAGCAGAGCTTCTATAAGGATCTGTTAAATGATGTTCCCTGGTGCTGAGGTGAGGCTGACAGGTTGATAGTTCCCTGCGTCATCCTGGTTTATAGTTCCCTGCGTCATCCTTTCTACCCTTCTTGAAAATGGGTGTGACATTGCCTTTTCTCCAGTCACCAGGGGCTTCATCTGACTGCCATGACTTTTCAAATATCGAGTGGCTTGGTGGCTACATCAGCAAATTCCCTCAGGACTCTGGGATGCATCTCATCAAGACCCATAGATTTAGGGATGTTCAGGTTCCTTACATGGTCGTGAACCTGATCTTCTCTTACAGTGTGAGGGACGTTGCTCTGCTAGTCCCCTCCTTTCAGTCTGTTTGCTTGAGGGATGTGTGAAGAGCAGTTGCCAGTGAAGACTGAGGCAAAGAGCTTGTTGAGTACCTCAGCCTTCTCCTTGTCTGTTGTTACCAGCCTGCCTGGTAACAATACATAAAACTAAGTCCGTTTTTTATGAAATTAGCTGGCATGCTGGAAGCTGTCCATTCTTTCATTATGCTCAATCTCAGCTAATATGTTTTGCTTATCAGCAGTATATTTATTTTGCCTGAAGCACTGTACTAGCACTGTACTGTGTTTAGATCTTGGGCCAGTGATAGCATGCATAGGCTATTAGACAGGATATGTCTAAAGTTCTACATTATATGCCTAGATTTGTTCCACTTACCTTTCAATATTTAACCAAACCACCTAAATAACGAACAGCCCTATATTGTGTCTATAATAAGGTAAATGCTGTTGCCTACTCAGAGAAACATTTTTAGAGGATTTGTTCCTTGAATGTTTCTCATACATGATTAATTTTTGAGGAAGTCTGATAAAAGTCACCTCATCCTGTACTTCAGATTAACTAGTGATCCGAGTTAATGAACCTGACATAATGGCATAAGACTCCTTATCACTGCTGTTAGAAGGATGGAATCATGAAATATGAAAGACTGACTGGGGTTACTACCCTGTCAGCTGCTTCAAAATTTCTCTGCATCTCCCGATTTCTGAAATAGGAGAGTTCTTATGTCTTATGACAGCTCTCAACATTCATCCTGATGTAAAACAATGGAGATGAATGTTCTGTATTACCCAGTAAGCCACAGTTTGGCCTTTTGTTCAGTGTATCAGTACTGTTATTTCTCTGGTCAAAACAGACAGACTGTTGTAGAAAACTCTAGTTTAATTTCTTCCATAGACACAGAACTTACAACGAGCAATTTAATTTCTAAGAATTATTCTTAGAATAATATATATTATATATAGAATAAAACATAAGAATTGTTATTAGAAATTTATTAGAAAAAGAAATATTATTTCTTCTGGAGAGTTCTCTATACTTGGAAATTTGCTAGGGATGCTTGGGGATTATTTTAAGAGCTTCTGTATACTTTGTTTATTTCTTCCTTACAAACATACCTCATTTGTGCAAATAGCTACCACAGGTGAATGAGACACATTATTTTTCATGTTGTCTAACATAGTTAAATGTTGATGATAACCTCTTTACAGTACTGGCTTAGAAACATCTCTCCAACAGCTAAGAATAGATAAGTAGCTTTTGCAGCTGAACAAAACCAATTACTTTTAACTGAGAGATCTTGTTAATATAATTTATGTTACATTTGCTAATTTATTAATTAAAACCATGGAGTCTGACCCCCATCTCCCTTTAGCTAAGGGGCTCTTGTAGCTAACTTCTTCCCTGCACAAATTATTTTAAATTGTTTACATCATTTAAAGACAGAAATATTTTGTGACTTAAAGAACAAACTGAGATTTCTGTGGTTTTGTTTTCATTATTGTTTTCCAAGTAGAGACTTTAATAAAGATATCAGACAAGAATTCTGCAATGGAAATAAGTATTGGTTTATCCTTCTACATCTGTCTGAAAGGCAAGGCCTATTTGGCCTAGAGCATATTTTGCAGGCTAGCTTTGACCTCCACATGATAGCCGCTGACTACTTTACCTTTTAACACAGAAGGGAAGCCCATGGCGATTATGAGTACCAGCGTGTGGTAATCTAAGCTGAACTTTAAACCAGTAGGAAGCCTTCGAGAGGAAAGCTCAGAACTGTAGTGAAGTTAAAAAATAATTAGAAAGAAGACAAGAGTAAGAATTCAGAAGCTTAATGGTGACATTTCTCTTTGGCTTCCAGCAAACTCATTGCTGCTCTGTAATGTCATCCTGCTTTTAGCTTCTTTGTGATTAAGGAATTTTACATTTTTCATATCTATGTAGGTTCAAATTGCAGAACAGGTTTGAAGGCTATGAGTTATAGTTGGTTATTTCAAATTATGGTTTAAGGAGCTATCTTTTACCCTGGAAAGTAACATCTTCAGTTGCTAGATATATCCCTAGGTTTTCATTTTCTCCTTGTTGAAAAGAGTTGTAATATTACTCTGAAGTGAGCACTACAGAAATAAAACTTTCTTAAAGTACAGAAGTCGTTATTAATAGCTAGTAATCAAATAATACATATAATTTATCAATTTAGCCTGATTTTCCCATTGTTCAATGTAGACATGTGGCCACACCTGTAACTGCCAGGAACATCACTTTTGTTTCCCTAGTGCAGACTCACTGAAGTCGAGAGAATCTGCCTACTAAATTGGCAGGGTTTAACAAAGAGGGTCATAAGTAATTGTACCAGTTAAATTCTCTAACCTACTTTCATATATCACAATCAAATTACAGTGTCTTCCAAAAAAGCTTAACTGATATGAATGCCTCCAATTACTTCATCAGAAGGATTTTGATTCCCCAATAACACTGTTCAACATTTTAATGGTGTCCATTTACACTGAACTTTGTGTACTTTATTGTTCATTATGAATATGTCACTGGCAGAAATATTTTTTTTTATACTATTGTAGGTTAAAACTGAGTATCATCTTTAGTAATTGAGCATGCCTGACTTCTAATTGAATTTTCAGTGTTCCTAAAGCCATAACATAAAATATATGGTTTAGTGTCCTTATACACTTTTACATTGACTTACACTGATGCTAAAAAATCAGTAAGAGCATAAAAAGTTGATAGAAATAATCTGTTGTGAGATATTTGATTTCATTTATTTTGAAAAGCTTCTAAAAATTATGTGTTCCATATATATTACACAACGACTGAAAGTCAGGTGGGTTACTTCCTTATTTACAAGTCTCTCCTGTTTACTCATTTAAGCACTGTATGTGAACTCTATGGCATTTCCTGTTGAAAGCTAAGTTTGAAAGAATTGCATCTATTTGATAGTAACAGAGACTTCAGTGCTATTATTTACACGATGTTTGCTCAATATTTGAACATACAAGTATAATTATTGTTTCTGTATGAAAACATAGACTAGGAATGTGCCATGTGGATCACTGATCCTTACAGTCAACAACAATATGACAGATGTCTGAAGTAGAAGGATCTTACAGAACATCCGTTCCACTCTCCGCAGGACCCCGATGCCCTTTAAGAAGTGAATGTTTTCCTCCGTAAAACTCGAGCAGAGTAGCATTATTATATCATTAAAACAAAAATTCAATTCCTGACAGTTGGACTGGGTTTTATGATTGACCAAAAGTTGCTTTCATTTCAAGAAATGTGTTTTTTAGATCTTTTGATGCTTGTGTTCGATATTGTTAACAAAAAAAAATGCAGATCAGACAGATTTCTTGTTTTTATACTGACATTGTTAATACAAGCTTATACCCTAACAGTACCAATGGGTGGTTGTAATAGGATGGAGCTTACTTTGTAGTTCTGCAGAGAAAATCCTTAACTGAGAAATCCTAATTTGAGAAAGCTTTAATTGTTTTGTTTTAGCTTTTATCCACGTGTGTTCAATCATGGAAAAACGATGTGCACACAAACACAGATGCACACAGGGACTGTGCTATTTCTCTTTAAAAGCTTTTTCTTTTTCTTTTTTTCCTTTTCATTTTCAATAATAAATTGAATAAAAGCTTAGTAGAAATTTCTAGTTTCCACTCTTTCTGAATATGTGAGTGCATGAACTTATTGCAGAAGTTTTTTGCAGTGATCTTAAATGGTATGTTTAGTACAGTGCTTTGAAGTTAAGACAACAGCTGGGAACATCTGTCATTTAATGTTTTTCTTCACTTGACATTGTCATCAGAAGTTAAGAGGCTGGGAATCTGTTGCTAACTACAATACTAACATACCGAATGCTCTGAAATGAGACTTCATAAAAAAAGAAATCATATCTTTTGTATATATTATGTGATTTTACGATTATCTTTCAAGTTGGAAATTTTGTGTATTAATTCCAGTATCATAGGTTTGAGCAGATTTCTTACTAATTGCCATAGTAGGAATAACTGAAATCAAAGGATCATTTGAACCCCCCTAAAGTTTTAGTGGTTTCCATTAGTTGTTGCTAATGAATTTGGCGTGGTATCTCACTTCACTGTGTATGCATTTTGTTATCAGGTTTTCAGGAATTCAGTTTTCAAAGGGTATAAGCAATGACTTATAACATATGGTAAATTAGCGAAAAAGTTTTTTAGGAACATGTTATATTCAATAATAACAAGAAGACTGAAAATAAAAACCTATTTAATAGCATAAAAGAATATTGTGAGAAGTCTAAAAGATTAAATTCATCTATAAATAAAGGTAGTTTTGCTTTTCTAGGATGCATCATAGAATTCATAGTTAAATGGAAGGGGCAGACTAATGTCTGCCTCCTGATTTTGAACAGGTCGTATCACTCAGTGTCAGGCATGACAGAATTTATAATTATCTTTGCAAACATACTTGGGCTCCTGAGTCCACAAATTTTTTGAAGTTCCAATACCAAAATTAAAACATTTTTTTTTTCCCCCTCCTCTTTTTCCTTCTATTCACTATTTGGAATCAGAAGCTATGAAGTTCTCACACATCACTGTGAGCCAAGCAGACATGTAGCATGTCATCTGTGAAGTTGTCATCCTGAGTTCTTCATATTGTTTCTTGTTTTTTCTCTAGTCATCCTTCCTCCATTGTCATTACAAGATTTACCTTAACATTTATAAACTGAGAACTTAACAAAAACTGCACATATTTTTATATACTTTTATTGCCTATCTGAAAACATCCAACATTTGAAGTGAATCTCTATAGGCTGTTCTCTATTCTATTTTCTGTCTGTAAATGTCCAGTCAGGTATCTCTATTGGTGTAACTGTGCTTTACAGAGAAAATCTGCTTCACTTTGTGGTATACAAAATGTTCTTCTTTTGGTGCAGAGTTCAAACAGACGCTTCACATTTCAGTTCTAGTGATGTTATTTTCATGGAGCATTGAGTTGTACTGTATTGTAATTTGTACCTAATAATGTAATTACAGCAAAGTAGTAAAAGTGAGTGCAATTTTTATCAAAATTTGTTCAGTTAAAATATGAAAATTCAGCAGTAGTCAGTATTGTGAATATTTATGAATTTGACAAAACTTCTAATTCTGAAAAAAAGGTTAAAATAGTTAAATGTTTTCAAATTTAAAGATTATCATTTCTCAGTTTGAAGTTACTTTTACTTCACAGTTTTAATTATTTTATGAATTTTAACTAAACACATTTTTATCTTAAAATTGAGGTGGAACATTTCAGTTTGTCCGCACAATAGAGTTCAATAAACTTTTTACACTTATTTCATTTTTCTTTTTTTTTTTATTTACCAGCTTTTGAAGTACTTTTACTGCAAGATGACTTTATTTTCAAAGGAAAAAAAAAAAAAACAAAAAACACCAGCCAATCAACCAACCAACCAACCAAAAAAATACCAAAAAAGCAGTGCATTAAAAATGTTCACAGCCAAGTATGGAGTTGTTCGTGTTTTAGGAACTTGCTATTTAAGGATATGATTTCTTGGACTTCTCACAACAGAACATGCATTGACCTGAAATAAGAGCTGTGTGTGAACTGCTTGAAGGCATGGCCTGGTGGTGATATACATTTCACCATACAAGAAAATGTATTTGGAAGGATACAAAATTGTATTTGGGGTTCGTTATATGAAAAAATCCTTGAGAGAACTTTTGGAAAAAATCAGTTCAAGGAGGAATTTGAGAGCTTTCTAGTTACATTTTACTATAAAATCTTGCTGAAATAATCTGTGAAAAATCTGATTTTACTATAAAATAAGGAAGGAGGATGATATTTTAAATACATTGTTATTGCTTTTATTACCAAACTCCAATGTTCCAAAACTCAGAGTAAGAGCAGTCAAGTGGGCATAAAAGCTTGTCTGCCTTCCATCATCATTACAAGTATCACCTTGTCAGTTTAGTTTAGATGTTTCCCAATGCCCATAACAATCTCAAGTTACCTACTTTGTCAATAAAATAAGCAACACACAGTTGAGCTTATTGGTATCACTGTGATGTCACAGCAATTAAATATAGAATTTTCAGTAGACTGCACAGATTTTCATGCTTGAAATGTTTATGTGACTCTTCCTGTCTTTGGCTTGTAATGAGATGCCTAACCACATTTTCCTACACCTCTTGGATATGTACCTTTTCCAACTGCTATTTACAGATACGTTACTAGTAGTCTTACCCTACTTTTCACCGAGCTGTCACATTTTGAATTGATATCAACTGACACAGCTTCTGAAAGAGTTTTTCCTCTCCCCTGACCAGCACAGCTACATCTTTTCTGCCAACATGTACATTCACCTGACCACACGGTGAACTGGATAGAAGTAAAAACTGACATATTCAGAGGGTTTCTTTTAGCATTGGTTAACTTTCAGATTCAGCTCTCTGTCTGACTGCACAAGCTCTGTGAGGGCACAGAAAAAACACAAAGGGAAAGTCAGGGACAAGGCAGAGGCAAGGCTGCACCTTTTAGTAGCAGTGTAAGATGGTGATGACGATTAAAGTGTTTGTGATACTGATATCAGCTTCTTTCTTTTCACCTTCTTTCCTCCTGTGTTTTACTGAATAGACAATTACATCAACTTACATTGAACTGCACACCTGCAGAATCAACTGAAAGTAGGTGGAGTAAGTGACCAAAGGCAGAGGGACAGAAACAGGTGGTAGAGCAGGGCTTTCTAAATCTTCTTTCTTTACATAGGACCAAATTGTTAGCTCTGACAGATCTAATATCTTATTTCAAGTTTCAGAGGAAGCTGAAAGCCCATGAGAACAGCCCTTCAAATTCATCATGACCCTCACTGTCTGCCCTCCTATTTCACTTGTTCTGGAACTGATGATAACAAAGCTGTGGAGATTTTAAATTCAACTGATTAAACCCTTATCTTCTCCCCACAAAAAAAGCTTTGCTCATGCTGCGGTGGAGTCAGCTGCTTACAGGGTCCAGGTTGCTGGGGATGGACAGGGTCTACCCATGGGGCAAGGCCTGGCAGCCAGAGCCTGTTCCACTACCACAGCCAGGAGCACTGGGCAGCCCCAGCTCTAGGCATTGGATACCTCCTGGGGAACAGGGATGAGCTGAGGCTGGGCTGGGACATGGACCTGCAGGTGGGCCCAGCTTAGTGGGGCACATTGCTGAGTAGGGCAGGGCTGTGAGGAGCCAGAGACTAGTTGGCAGCCAGTGCTGGGAGCTGAAATGGGGTCCTGGGCTGTGGACAGGGCTGGTAGAAGCTGAGCAGGGCCTGGGAGGCCTGGTTGTACCCTCAGATCTCTGACAAATTCTCCTGGATTAGCAGTTTGAGTTAATTTGCTATTCAGCCGCAAGGTAGCTAGATCAGATCCAGATGGTGGTGGGAACTTACGTCTGAGGAGCTGACAGGAGAAGGATTACCATTTGTCCACAACTTGTCTCTGTGTGTAGCTATCTGTAAGGTTGGCCTAACCTCAAGACCTCACTTCTGCAGAAGCCGTAAAACCAAACCTGCCAGTATAACAGCTTTTCTTACTGAAGCACACCCCTCTGTAGAAAAGCTTAAGTCTGCAGAGAGAAGTCTTCAGAAAATTGCCATTTGATATAACTAGCTATATATGCTATATCAACCTTTATCAGGCCTTTGACTACAAAATCATTGCCAAACTTCCTGGAGTAATACTGTCAAACAAGTCTGTCTCTATGGCAAAGATAAATACGAACAGCAGAAATAGCAGAGTGGAAATAGTAAGATACATTCTAAGTCAATGTGGAAGAGAAGCATGTATGTTGAATGCTTCCTTACATGATGCATGGGAGTTAGATCACTGTCATTGTGATCTAATAGAATTGCTGATACTATTCTGTTAGTGAAGTATTGCTGGATATTTTGTTGTGTCAGAGCTTGACTGATAAGTATTCTCCAATATATAATTTGGATGTGAACAGTCCAGGTCAGTGTCCTATCAGGACTTAGCCTGTAGTCTTGGGGTCAGAGGAATGCTGCTTGGTGTAAACAATGAAGTCATTATAGATGTAGCATTTTTTTCCTTTGAAGAACATAATGGTCAATTCTCCTTTTTAAATATGGCATTGTGTCCTTCACCCGTATATTATGGGACACAAAAATCTGCCAACACTGCAAGATGAGTGTTCTATGCACTATAGCTAAGAGATATTAACTGTCTTGCCTTCCTCTCTTATACAGGCTATTGGTGAGCAAGAGTGCACCTGGCACTTGTTGCAGTCTCAGTTTAACAACTCAGCTGTGCAAAAGGGAAACTGCTTTTTCTTGGGGGAGGCTTGGGATGTAACCATCATGGGTTGAGGAGATGGATGTCTGGTAGGATATTGGAGGTTGGAAGCTAGACATCACACTTTATCATGTTTTGGGAAGATAATGATATGTGAAAATGGAATGAATGATGAGGAAATATGGATGGAGCTTAGGTGTGATTCTGAATGGAAAAGCAGAAGCTAAGTATTTCAGAAGGAAAAATATAGAGCTTTATATAAGTTTTTGTTATGACCTTACATTGTCTAATATTGGCCCTGATTGCCATAACTGTTTTTCTACTTATGTGGCCCAGAGCAGCTTTTCTGCAGGAAACTGTGATAACATACCGCCTGGAGAGAATGACTTTTCTGTTTTTTTCTAGAAAAAAACTGTATCACTGTTGCGACGCGAAGGCTCGAACAAACACTTATACGATCAATATGATCAAGTGAATGCCAATTTATTGAGCTCACACAGATTCTTTTATAACTATTTGCTATCTTACCAGAGACACTCGGCTATTAGTGATTGGTTAAAGACAGTAAAACACACGTTAGCAGTCTAATTCTAATTGGTTATTAACAGCTGTTGGGAAATGAAATGTTATTAAGAAAACAGTTCTTGTGTTCACACGGGAGCCGTTCTTTTCTCAGGATGTTTCTTGTTGTTTTGGCTGTCTTCTGTCCTTGTTTTCGACATGTGCAACGGAACTAAGCTTGATCTTCACACGGACCCCAGCACTGTTTAGACTTGTACAATATCCACCGTTGCTGGATTGCTCACATGTCCGTTGTTGTGCAGAAATTCTCCCACATATCACTAATGAAAAGTCACTTGCTTCAAGCACAAATCATTTTAAGATCATTACTTTTTCTTCACAAACAATTGTAGATCTGTTGTGTTTCTTTCAAATAATTACCTGGTGGTTTTTTTGTTTGTTTGTTTTTGTTGATTTCTTTTTTACTGAGCCCAGCAGCCTCATTTTATTTCAAATCGAGTGGATGCAATCAAACATAATATGTAGTCTCAGGTTCATGCTAGTGATGACCCAGCAAATTAAAGTATTTTACTTTGTTGTTCAGTTGGGTTTTGTGGCTAGATGATGAAGCCCTAATTATTTGATACAATAAAGATTTCAAGGCTTCTTCAGTGTTTATGTCTTTGCCAGTAATCTTGACTTGAATTGATAATCAGTGGTTAAAATAAATGTCCTGAACTCTAAGATTATTTAAAGCTATTTAAATGTCTATTAATTTAGTTTATGTACAATGAACTAATAAAGGTGTGCACAGAATATCAAAAAAAACTTTTTATGAGGCTGAGTAAGAGAAACTGAGAGGGTGAGCATGACTTTAATTTACTCAATAACAATCTTGGGAGACAATAATCTCTTCCTTTACAATTCCGGTAACTTGAATGGGAGTTATTTACATGTATTAGGAGGCCTGTTTTCCCCTAAGAGATGATACATCTTGTATCAGTTTCTGCTTAAATAGGCATCTTAGAAGAGTTATTTCTCCTTATTTAGATACGGGAAGGCAGAGAGGAGAACTAATTTCAGATGGCTTTAAGCAAATGTTAGAAAGGTTAACGTTCACAGACTTCCAAATATCTTTTGGGCAGCTGACATTTTCAGATACTAAGCTTTTTCCTTTAGCTGAATTAAAGTGCTGAGCAGAAAGTGATGGATGTGTGAAATGAAATATGCCATTCAAATACAGAAAAGAAGAGGAAAACTGCTTGTAACTATTACAGAGAATAAAAGGTAAAATAGAAAGTCTCTGCTACAAACTGAGTGTTCTGTTTGAGGCATTTCACATGGACTTGATATATTTTATGTATGAGAAATGCTTGGAAACTTTTTCCTCTCATGAAAATATCTCCAAGAGTAATTTATTCTCAGATAAGGAAATTGTCTATTGAAATGAGAGAAAGATGTGGTTTAAAATTGCACAAAACCCCATTGTAAGCTGAACCTGAACAGCAGGCAGTGTTAGTAGCTGGACTAATATGCCTGAGTACCATTTTGGATTCAAGCTGGAGTCAGTCTGTTAATTCTTTTGATTTAAAACTGACGTGCATGTAGCATGCATCCCTACAGTATGAAACTTGATGTGTCACCAACATGCATATAAGATACATATGATTGGTTATTCCTGGGATACTAAAAAGTTAGCGAAGATTAAATTTCTGACTACAGTATAGATACATGCCAATCAGATAAATACAGATGAATACAATGTGATAAAGTTTCCTAGCAGCATTGCATCTAGATCTTTTGAATGAAACCATTTGAAACAAAGTAGATTTTAGAGAAAAATGATGCCTCCAGTAAAAGGGATTTGCTAATCAGTCACAAACATTTTCAGTAGCCTCCTAAAAAACTGGAGTCTGCACAGTGACACTACATTTACCAGGACTCCTGATAGCTTCTGGACCTTGTAGCCATCAGCCACATTTAATGAAAGAATAGATGTCACTCAGCCATGGGACATTGCGCACTGCAATGATTTTAACTAACTAGATTCACGTAATGAAAAGGAAGGCAGAGAACTAATCATACTGAAACAGGAGAGACTACTGCTTGAGGGAACTGAGGATAACACAAGGAGGATTTTGTGATGAAAGACTGCTAAATTCTGACAAGGAGGGGACGGGTACAGGGAGAACCTGACAATACTGTTGTGGAATGGGGAACTGCCAAAGGAGAACAGAATTACTGACTTCCTCATCCATCAGGCTGCTGAGTTTATTATAGAAGTGTATCAGGTTGGTCAAGCATGACTCCTCCTTGTCTTACCTATATTTTATAAAATTCAAGGATATGAAAGTGTTTAGTGATGGAGGAAGTTTAAGTTTTGGCATATTGTGTGAAGCTAGAGAGCAGCGATCTGACAATTTTTCTTCTACTCTAATAGTTTCACGTATTGATTTTCTTGAAATTTTGTTTTCCCCTTTTTTCCTTTGCAGATCTATTTGTTTACTTGGATTTCCTGAACTACAGTGACCTTACTTTATACCTCAGAGCATCCTTTATGTTCAGTGGTAGTTGTACTTTGTCAGACCTATTCTGCTCATCTGTAGTACTTGAAAATGTTATATAAGGAGACATGGGGTTTGACTTTGCTTTACTTGTATCTAAACTTCTTTCTGACATCAGTGAGAACTGATGCACAGAGGATGCAAATCTTGGAGACAAAATCACTCTGTGCTTGCTTTAAGGCAGTTTTAATATTGCTATAACCATGCTAAGATTATGGAAACTGCTCACATGTTCTCTTATTCTGGCAAGAATACACCGTCACTGCTTATATGAGATAAATTAATAATTGTAAAGTATATTCGGCATAGTTTTAGGACCAGACATACTGTTTTTACTTTTTCTATTCAGCATATATCTGTTTTACACAGCCCTTCACAAGGCTTTTTCATCTGCAATAACTACTAGAATGTGCTTACAACTTAGCAGGATAGTATCACTTTCCAAATCTTTCCCCTACACTTTTCTGCTGTGTTTGCCAAGAGCAGTACAAAAGTGCTGACATTTTACAAGACCAAGGAAACAAGAGTTCTCTTTGGAATAGGATTTACTTCTTGAAATATATATTATATGAAATTGATAAAGTCCTGTCTGACAAGAATCTTGTAGATGAAGCTGGTAAGGAATTGACATATGGTGGATATACTCTAGTATTTAGAGTGCATTATTAACAAATTTTAATTGTTTCTTAATTAATTAAACTTTAAATACAGGATTTATTCCTGTTGTGTTCCACTTACCTCGCTTTTTATAATTTTATGTTCCAGTGGAGCTATTATATCAAGTTTACACAGTCTAAGTCCTTTCTTACTTCTTTCCATTTCAATTTCTGTTTGGAGTATTTAATTTCTATATGTTATTTGTGATGGGGAGACTAGATATGCTGGGGAAACTAAAGCAGTTGAGATAATAAGAATGAAGCCCAAACTTTGAGTTTTGCTTTTTGTTAAAAAGACCATAAAACAGTATTTTAGGAGCATATTGTGACGTCATTTTACATAATCTGTTGCTCCATGCTTTTTTTGTGTTATTATAGAAAGTTATTGTTAGTAATTCCAATGTATTGTTGACCCAACATGTTTGGAATGTCTATTTCAAGTTTCACCAAAGAAAATATCTCTGCTCTTGGCCTGAGATTATAAGGAAATGTCTCCTATAGTCACAATTTTTTTGTGTAATTGCCCTTTGTATAAAAGCATTTAACACTTCAGTATTCTGTAAGCACTGGTGATCATTTTTGTTGTTTAGTTTGGTGTTTACTGACCTAGATAGTATTGTCTTTTTAGTTTTGACAGTGAATTTGTCCGTATGTTCACCCCAGATTTATGAGTGTAGAGATTATATGTAATGATAATTCACTCAGTTTCTTTTGAGTGTTTGAACACTGCTAAGATTTGAGATTTTTCAGCTTTTATTGATTTCCAGTAGGTGGCATCCATGCATAATAAACCTCTCTGTGGCTTTTCTTGTCGGAGTGCTTTTATATTTATTCAAGAGAAAATGGCATTTCAGTGGTAAAACAGTTTAAAAATATTTAACATGAATACCAATCTCTCAACATATCTTTTTTTTTTGATTTCTGAAATTTGAGCATATTTTTATAATGCACAAACAGGGTCTTATAGCTAAAAACAGATTTAAAAAGGATATATCTGTGTTCTGTGCAGGGACAAGCTGAGGCAGGACAGATCTTTGTCACCAGAGCATTCCAAATTAGACTCTTGAGCATGGTTCAACTTGATCTGCATTTCTTTTCCAAGAAAACATTTTCCTTTATCTGCAGCATGATCTTAACATCAGGTATCACCCTTTTCATCCTCCAGGGTGGAGCCAGTATGGCTGATGTTAACACTGAAGTCCTGGAAATCAGAAGTGCTCCCAAGTGACATAGTCTCAGCAAAGCCTAAATGAACGTGGAACGTGCTAAGAAGATAACATTAATAAAACGTTTTTGTACACGTCAGCTTATTTATCTGATAAACATACTTCAAAATTCTTTAAGGGATTCAAAAATGAGTTGCAAGTTCTAACTGCCACAATGGCACATAATGCCATTTCTTAATGATGAGTATATACAACCTGTAGATGTGCTTTAATCCTTGCATATAACTAAGCATCTGAAACTCCTAGTTGGAGTACTTACAGAACATCCTTAACTATCATAGAATACTCATAACTTTGTCAGTAGTTTCTAATGCTGCTTATTCTTTTTAGCTGTTGTTCCCGTAGTTTCATTAGGAGGATGTTCCTCAGAGCATACTCCCACACTTAACATTTCATAGAGAATACCACCCTGGTGCTTGGAGCCATTCAGGGCTTTTCTTCAGCAAATGGCCAAACAGGGGATATGACAAAATGCCTTAGGTTCTGTGATCAGGCTTTCCATGTGCTCCTCCTACATCTTTTGGTTACTGAATTTACAAGAGGGTGTCTGTGCATCTCTCCATTTCTATGTTGAACTCCAACCCCTCCATCACTGGGGACGTCCCCTTAGTGGAAATTCTTCTGTGCAATTTGAGACAGATCTACTGAGATTTCCAAACCTCAGGGGTGTAATAGTAATAGGAAATACTAGTATGAATTTTCCAAGGTGATTCCTCTCATTTGATTACCTTTAATCTGTTGATTTTGTCACTCTGAGCTCCTTACTACTCATTTATCTTTTAGGGGAGCAGAAACAACAGACTCTACAGATATGTTGCTGTATCAGGTATATCAGGAATACCTTTAGTGTTCATCTCTGGCCTCAGTTTACCTGCTCTTCTGCTCTCGGTTTGTAGATGAAGGAGTCAATAGAAAACTTGTTTCCCTCTCATTTGCTACCCTCACTTTTTTTTTTTTTTTTTTTTAGATTAAAAATGAAAAAAAATCATTCAGTTGCAAATCATTCAGATGCAAATCTCACCTGATCAAGATAATATTTGTGGCGATTATGAGACTTAGTTTTAATGATAATGGATCTACATCAAGACTTCTTCCACCTTCTTTTAGCTCATTTAAGATTTTAAATAGCACTTTATTTATACAGAACAGAATACTTTTCTAACTCTTAATGATAGCAATGGGCTTAATGTACAGTTCATTTTTTTCTTTCACAACGTGTGTGTGAGAGAGATTTTTGCTTCAGAGGCAGCAGATGCTGCCATGGGCTTTTAATAAATCAACTTTGTCTGTTCTTGAACTTTGCAGGAGAGGGCTTCTATGGTGCAGCTTGTTCTTCTGGTTACAGCACTAGTTTCATGATTATTTTCAGTTTACCTGGATGCCATGAAGATGCTCAGTTACAGACAGCTTTAGAAAAAAACACACTATGTTTAATGTTTAAAATGGGTAAAGTGTCCAAAACAGTCCAGCTAGCTGATCTGTTTCCCAGGCTTGTGAACTCAAACGGTTCCATCAATAACAACGAGGTTTTAGACTATTGACATTTTACTTATTCTTTTCAACTTTTCCCCTTGCCAACTTAGGTTTTAAATTTAATTTATGTTTTAATTTTCATTATTACTTTCAAATAAGAAAGTACCCTGTTCAGAAAAAGAACAAAGTAAATCCTCAGATCCCTCAAAACTGGGAATAGAAATGAAGACTTGTATTACAATTACTAATATTATTTATACAGTAGTAGTACCTAGATTTTTACTTAATCATGTCTAATTGTACAACAAAGGCAACCACCACAAATCTATGGTGCAAATCTAACATAACTATTTAATGCATTAGTCCAAAAGGAGTAAAACAAATTATAATTAAAATAAGAAAAATCATTCTGAATGAATCACCTGCTTACTGAGCCATTATTTTGTCAGTTGCAAATTAGATGTCAGGATTAAGTATAAATATGGAGCTTTTTAAAGAGTGCTTGCATAATACTAGAGAGAGAAAATGTTAAGTGCTGTTTTCTTTAAGGTTCCTTTTTCTGTGTTCACCTTACAAATTATTGTGAAGCAGTATGTGATGAAAACAAAAATAAAAACAATTTAAGTCTATTTTTAACTATATGAAATTTTCATGTTCTCCTTTTTGGATATATGTATATATTGATTTCAGAGCATTGCTCTACTCAGTAGGAGTTACTTTTGGCAAGGACAGTTTTAGGCAGGACTTTGTGGTGCCAGATTCAAGTTTTCTCTCAAATTGCATACTGAAATGCAGAATTTAAGCCAAAATCAATGGTTTTCTTATATCATTATCTTCTGAATTTTTCAAAGCTTGCGCATCCCAATTTAGGATGTACATCCGGCATGGGATATCATTAATAATGACTTTGCTTGCATTCTGTATTTGATCACACTAGAAGAGACTGTCTGTTCGAAGTGTATGTTCATAATACCTAGGTGGAACCTGTTATCCCATAATGGCTAACACAAATCAAGAAACACTTTTTCTTTAGTCTTAAGAACAATAATTATTGCAAGCTAAATGTTAAATTTACTTATTAAGCTGATTTACAGAGTTCTTATTGCTGAAAGCTGCTGCAGGTGCCATGCATAAAATAATTCAGTCATCTACCCAGACCTAGTAGCACAGCTGGTGACACAGAACATTCCTGTCTCTTTGTACCCATCTGGCAGCGGAGTAAATCAGATAAACTCATCATGAATCAATTCTTCAATCTGGAATAATTTAAAGCATGGCATGACTCTAAAAGTAGCTTTTTGAAATGTCAGTAGAAGCCAGTTCATATATATAATCAGAAAATAAGAATAGAAATTCAGAATGGATTATATTCTCTAGTGGTGTTGCTGGGCATAATTTATTTCAATGCTTAAATAATGTCATTTTCAAATCCTTTTTATTTTTCATATCAACTTCTTGAATGTCTCTGAATCTCTGAGAAAAACTGTAAGATGACTGTTTCTTTGTTAATAACTAGACTGTTTTTCTTGTCATTCTACATTGTGAAATTTACAGAATCTATTACCTCAATTTGAATGAAACATTTACTTGGTACGATAGAAATGAATGGAATATTATCACAAAGTGGTATGTAACCATAGTCTTCCTAATCACTGTAAATTATTTTGTCTTGCTTTCACAGAGAGAAAATAATGATTAAATGGTTGCATTTCTTCCATACTTTGCATTTCGACAATTTGTAGTGCTCTATTTCTTTAATGGCTTATAAATCTCTGTCATTACTGTGGATCAGGTTCAAAATGTTTATACTACTCATTGCTGTAACTGTTCAGTAGTGCAAAATGTTCAATGTGCTCTTTTCATCCTGGAAACATTTGAATTATCCCATTGACTGCAATGGAAAAATATTCAAAAAGCTAAGCATACAGTTAGACCCTACTCCAGGAAAACATCTATGTTTTGCCTATTTAAAATAAAGCCCTTAAAAGAACTACCACACTTCTGTTTTCATCTGGCCATGTTGCCTTTTATGCCTAGCAGGAGAAAAAACTTTGGCATTTTGTTGTAACTACAGAAAAGTATCACAGTAGACAATTTCTTTCCTCGGGTTAAGAACTCTTACTATAAATATGACTTTTGTGTTAAGTTCTGCATGATCTACTTGCTACCACAACGGTTTACCTAAATGCTGTATGGCATCAAGTTGTGTTTGGAATCAAAGCTTGAAATACAAATGAATTTTCACAGAAACATTTCCCCTTAAATGGCCATTTCATTGTGTCATTTCTGTCAAAATGAAATTGGGTCATATGTCTTTTTCATAAAAAGCTATTCAGCACATAAACTTGTAGTTTTAGATGACTATTTATTTTTTCAGACTAAATAGGTTCTTGGTAACACAGAAATGTGACCTTTTTTCTATGACTGAGGACTCCATTACGAATCATTCAAGACAATGGATGCTTTGTCATAGAATTCAAAGTATCATTCATTTGGATTATTTTGGAAAAAATCTGCTATTTGTTCTGTACATATATTTTTTCTTTTCCCTAAGTGATATTACTAGTCTCACTTATACTATTGGTATAATGTCACTGATAAGATATTTCCTAGGGAAAATGCTATTTATAAAAGCCATACATTTTTTAGCAAAATAAAAACATATTTTCTGCCTTTCATGTTGTGTACTGTCACACAGCACCCTGATTTACTTGAACTTAGAGCCGTACTTTATCATGAATGTGTTCTATTTGCAACAGGTTCTATTTGCATTTTTATAAAATATTAGGTTATTGATAAGATAACCTTTAAAAGATCCTTGATCAGCCATTATAGATATAATCATTGTGGATATAAGGCTTAGACTGCAAAGGTTTTGATTTTACACCTTATTTTGTAAGTAGCTATAGGTTAACTGTTGCATGAAGATAATGACTAACAGCAAACTGAAAGGTTTAAGTATTTCCAACCGTATTTCAAGCTTTTAATCTGATTGAAGCATATCCACAGTGTCCTCAGGAAAAGAAAAACTTAGGATGTATGCTAATGAATCAGCAGTAGTGTACTTGGTCTTACAGCCAAATCTCTGAATTGTCCAGAGGAAGGAGTCTACAACCATGGAGTGCATGAACCTTCATTATTCCCATTGCAGTGGAAGGCTCGAATTGTTAATTCATGATTATTGTGCAAGAAATGCTGTGTTTATTGTACCAGAAAAGCTATGGGAGAATTCTTGCAGGGATTTTTTTCTTTAGTGTTGTGTTATATTAAATGATGATGTATATGTGAAAAAACAAAACATGGCTATTTTGAGTATGACTAGTCAGAAATTTGTTGGAACAGTACTACTGAATCACAGCCTGCTTGAAAACTGCAAACAGCTCAACCATTATCCTGTTACATCTTTTGCCTTTAATTCAGAATGTATAGTGTAGATGTGCAAAGGGGTATAAGTGAGTAATGCTTTCTTAAAATGCCTTCTGCTAACTAACGCAGTTGTGACTGCTGTACTGTCATGATATTTATTATTAGTTTGTTTTTCTTGTTTCAGTTTAAATCTGGACAAATTAATGTGGAGAATACTGGTGAAAGACTCAAAGAATGGTGTTGGGATAGGGACAGCCGAGCGCGGCTTAGAGGAGAAAACTGTGTGAAGGTTGAAAAGGTAACTAGAGTTCAGAGATTCAGGGGGGTAGCCGGGGACTACTTATCTCTTGTGAGATAAAAGCGCTGCAAACCAATCAGAACATGCGCGTGCTCTGCGCGTGATCACCAATCACAAAACTGCTCAAGGCAGCACAGCCAATTAGGTAAATGTGTTTAAACACGTGATTGCTAATGCTTGCACTTCTAAGGGTTATATAGTGTATTGCCGAAACGCAATAAGGTGGAACTTACCTGCAAACTCTATGAGCTCGTCCCGTTTGTTCCCAGAAGCCCGGTCTCTCGACAGAATGGAATTCCCGAGATCTGATCTTTTCTTTCACATTTCTCGAGAGAAAACATCTGAAGTGTAAATTATTCCTAGAATTCATAAAATTTATGGTTATGTATCTCAAGGGCATATTGCTCAAAGATAACTTCCTCTGGTCTAATCTGTCTTCATTTCTTCCACTCAGCTTGTATTTTCAATCCAAATGCTCAAATGCTGTGTCAGATTCAAATCTGAGTCACTTTTATGCAAATGTTTCCCTTATATTTGAGTCCCCATGTGCCTATCGTTCAAATATTTGAAGCTCAGTAGGATGATTATGCACAACAAAATCTGTCATCAGGTGCTATGTGCTTTTTGACCAACACAGTATAGCAAACCTGTTTATGATCCCATGTGTGATGTGATGTTATTTGGAAGTTACAGTGATAGCTTTAAAATGTTGAAATATATGGAAATACAGCATCTTCTTTATTCTAGCCCTAACTCAGAGCTATTCTTCCTTTCAAACACTCTTCTATTTTTTTTTTTAATGTACAGTTTATAATGGTGTTAGTTAATCCTATGTATAGGATTTTCTGTCCTGTTATTTCTATCCAAATGTATATTGCTTTAGTATCAAATGAGTAAGAACACCATAAATAGCCTTTCCATTTAGACCAGTGATCCACTAAGCATATATCTTTAAGTAATAGCAATAGTAGATGCTATTTTGGGAGAATACGATCATGGTCACCATCTTTGCTCCATTCCTTTTACTTTCTTCCTGTATTCACAAATGTTGTATTACAGCTGTTAGAAGACACATTCTTACCTGTCCCTTTTGATACCTCTTAATGGACGTATTATCTGTTTCAGGTCAACCATAAATTTGTTGAATTCCTCTGTGAAACTTCTAATACTATTCACCTTCACAATCACCTATTGTAAAAACTTCTTTCTCCGCACAAAGTACTTCAATCTCAAATAATCTATGATTACTATTTTTACTACATTCTTGTGTACCTTTAACACTACAGAATTTGGTGTATAAAACCTTTGCATTCAGCATATTCACAGTATTTGTCTGTGTCCCCTCAGTCACGCTTTTGTTTGTCATCTTAATTCACCTCAATCACATATCTGTTCACCTGCCTTCTTTGCAAATTGTAGGGTGTCAGCTTATTCAGCATTTCTTGATGTGGCAATTGCACCATCGTTTTTATCCTTCATTGTACCTTCTGTACTTCTATTTTTTTTTGTTTGTTTGCTTTCTTTCTAGAGATATGGAGAGTAGAACTGCAAACACGCAAGATGCTGAAGTGCCAGCGTTTCATGTGGCAATAAAATGGCACCTTGTTCTCTGGACCCTTTCTAACAGTACTTCTGATATCACCTGAATTTTGCTGACTTTGTCAAGAGAACACATTTTCAATATTTTTCAACATTAACTTCAAAATCTTCTTTTTGAATTGTGAGTCCCGAGCATCACATATTAATGATTTAGATGATTTTTCTCCAGCAACATTTCTTTCTTTTACCTATATTGAATTGTATCAGCCGATCACTCAGTCTCATAAACTCTTTCTGGAGTGCCTTGCCATTGATGCTGCATTCATATAGCAAAATCCTGCTATTCTATATTACTATCTGCAGAATGGAAAATTAAGTAGTAGTTATGTTATTATTTTTTTTCCCCCTACGAATTGTCTGAATGAAAAAAAGACCAAAAGCAAACTATTTATCATTTTTCTTCAATAAGTTGATCTCTGTAAAATTTTATGCTTTGATGAAGCAATACGATTCTGAAATACATGAATGTTGAATGCTGTTTAGTATTACATGCCGGTAGATCTCAGATGTGTTTCTAGCTTTGTATTTCAAGCATAAGTATATACTCTCATATATTCCTTAGCAGTTTTCAGAAGAATTGTAGGATTCTGATTATGTTTTCCTTCAGGAGTCCTTCACAGGTATTTTTTTTCCTCAGGCATTTCACATTGTACCTGCTGGGTGCTAGAAGAGATAAGACAATGCTGGTGTACTAAGTAAATCCTAACAGGGTGTGCAGTCATCTCAGTTGTTTTCATACAAAATGAATACCAAGAGTGTTCTTCACACAAAATGGTCTGTAAAAATGGAGAAGTCCAAAGGAGTTCTTTCTCATTTAAAATATATATATACATATGTATATTATAGGATGTCAAATATATAGCATTTAAGAACGTGCTGCCTAACGAATACCAAAATTCTATTCATTTTATGTGAATGGCTGCTCAGTGACTGGTCTTCTACTCAGCTGCCTACTGCACTATTGATCTATTACAAAAACTTTCTGTGAGGACTGTTAATTGTAACAAATGCCTGTGTAAATGCCATTTTCATTAACGTATTTTTTACATATGTAAAGAATGGTCTTTCTCCAATATGTAGTCCAAGATTACTTCACTCCAGGGAGTACTTTGTTTAGGTTGTACTGCTGCTTTTGTAAGTCTGGCTCCTTGGGCTTCTGCAGATCTTTCAGCAGTGCCTCAGCAGGCTTTACACGACTATGCACCACCACATACTCATACCACAACTGGGAAGTTGCCACAAATGTTTGTTCTTTATTGCATATAAAGCACAAAGATGATGGGCTGGCACAGCTCCCTCATGTTATTCTAAACACTGAAGTTAAAAGTAGTCCCATAAAAGAATTGTTGCCTCTTAGGGTCAGAACATTATGAAGCTCAGAGGAGGAATTGGTTTTCAGTCCTTATTTACTTAGCAGTAACAAGTCATATACAAATCTTTTTCAGCTTATTTTTCAGTCAGTTCCCTTTACATGGGAGATTCCTTCTCTGTTTGCCTTTTCATGTTTTCTATGGAGAGACTTGCCTCAAAGTAATCTCGATGAAGAAGTGCTTTCAGTCTTGTTAGTTACAGCAAAGAAGTATGGGTAGGGAGGGAGTTGTAGCTGACAAGACATTTTATCTCATAAGAGTTTCTCACATTACATTGCATTGCCTGTGTCATGTGGTCCCTAGATCCAAGTCAGTCCGGAATGGGGAAAGAACATAATTAGCTTGAGAAACAGCCTATGCCCTTTGCTCTTGTCTCTGGCCTGATGCCGTCATTTTAATTGGGGATTCCTAAAGTGTGGATAACTGAAAGACAGTAAAAGGGGCAGTGGCAGAGGTTAAATTAAAAATTTGTATCTTCATTAAACCATAATGTTAACTGCCAGGTTATTTTGCCAGTGTTTTTATTCTGAATATATCTGAGGAAGTGATTAGATGGTTGTTCCAGTCATGAACTGGTGAATAGATGTGTTCCTTTGCAGTGCGCATACATGTACGTTATGAGAGCTTTTTGTAGCTTACAGTGGTAGTTTTTTCTGTCTTTCCTATCTTCCTGTGCACTACCAGACATGTAGAAAAACGGAAATATCTTGGAAGGCAAATCAGAATATTCACAATTCTGGAACAGTAACCATAGAGCCTACTCTTCTATTTTAAACATTTGTCTCTTTCCCTCTGTACTTCAGAGGCAAATTGCCATCAGAACATATGTTTCTCTTCTAAATGTTTTTTTCAGTAGTAACATCACCAGTGGTCCATACTTTTTCCTTAACTGAAGCAGATGGTTTAAAGGTCTTGGCATTAGCTGCACTGATAAAAATTAATAAATAAATACATGCTGCTGTGCTGATTTCTTTGGCTTCATGCCTGTAAGCAACAATGACTGATTAGGAAGTATTTCCCTGAGAACAATATGAACCATGAATTCCAAACAGAGTTTGTGTTGTGGCCTACTTAGAACTCAAACAATGAATTAGAAAGTGAGAAAGTTGATTTGAAAGTAAAAAAGAGAGCACGAATTTTCCCTAGTTTTTGTGAAACAAGTTGTATAAGTCTTGTGTAAACAAGTTGTGTTTATCTTGCATAAAGAAATTGTACGTAATTCAATTTTTAACTCTTTTCCTAGGAGACAGTTGCACGTTTTTAATATAATGTATGTCATAACCTGAAATGTTTGTCTGTGATTCCTCTCCAATCTATCAGTCTTTATTTCTGACAATTACTTCTAGTCTGAGTTCCATGTACTAAATCATACATTTGCCTTTACAAAGGATACATTCACAAGCCTCTGTAATCAGACAAAATCGTTTAATTGTTTTTAACAATCTTTGCATCAAGCTTTTTGCTTTTAATATTTTAGGAATATATTCTCAATAAGTAACGCAGTGAACAGTGTCAAGATTTACAATTGTACACTTTGCTATTTTCTCTGCGTGAATTTGAGCTTGGAAACTTTGGGCATTCTAATCCAAGGTATCAACTGCCATGTGATAGTTACTGAATGTCTCAGTCTTCTGTCTGTCAATATCCTTTTTGTGATGTGGCATCTCACACTGATGCATGAAATGTTACTCTGATAGACTGGATGGCTGTAACCATGCTGGTAAATTGCACAGGTCCAGACTAAGGACTCACATAAGATTAATTAAAGTGTTTAAATGTTAATATGCTCTTAGGAGGTTGTGACCCTTGCCAACTGATGCAGTCTGGAGGACAGTGAAGATGAAGGACTGTCTGAGAGAGCAGCATTCTAGGAGTAGAGGGGAAGATTAGGGCTGACAAGTAAGTAACAGCCGTGGCCCGTTTGATTAACTGGTACAGACATCCTTGCATGAATTCTACAGAATACAAGTAAAATACACAAGTAAATCTTTACAAGACACTGAAGAGGGAGAAGATTCTTAAACCCAAAAGTGAAATAAATGTTAAGACAACTCATACATCCCAGTCTTCCAAATGTTTTTTGTTAAATCATAGAAGTTATTCACGCATAATTCCTAGTAATTTTACTAATTTCAGTAAAATTCATTTCATAGATTCCATGTCAGTCTTTGAAAGTGTTCAGCTTATTTTCTGTGACAGCATTAAAAGTGGTCCTCAGTGTGCAGACTATTTAATGTGCCATTGATACAGCTAAAATTCAGTTTTGTCAATATGTGGTGGGTTTTCTTTTGTATTTAGAATAACAAATGGTGTGATTGCTCAGTATCGGTGGTCAACTTTTCATAACATTCTGTACATGTTGTCACTCTCTACGTTTCTTACTTTTGTCTCATACAAAAATGTGATAATTCACTTTCATGCCCTGAATCCAAAACACAGAAAGTAAAGTTGCTCTGAATTTGGCTGCAGTCTGTAATGGTTTCCCATGAATTCCTCTAACAGTGAAAAAGTAAAAATTAGTGCTATACCTACAGTTTTGTTAAAGCTCTTAACATGTTAATTGTTTCATGGAAAGACTTTGAAGAGAGCATGTGTTGCCTTCAGGAAGAGTGTTTATCTATACACATCTGTAATGTTTGGATGTGAAGGTAAAGATTTTAGGTTAAAATCCAAGAATTATTCTATGTTCAATTGTTTTTAGGATGGGAGATTATGAACTATGAAAGTGCCTGGAAGAGATGCATCCAGCTTTCTTGTCTTCTGTTCTGTTTGCCAGATTTTTACTCCATTGTTAAATTGAGACTTTTGAAACAAACACAGCATCTCAAAGAGATATTTGCAAGGGTTAAGCCAAGGTCCTCAGTATGTTTTGTTCTATTAGCATGCAACAGCATCATGTTTGGCTTCATTTATATAATTCTTATGTTGCAGGAGGAAAAAGTATCATAATAGCAATTTACCCTAGAAGTATTACCAAAACTAGATAATTGCATAGAAATAACTGAATGTAACTAAAATATATATTATGTCATGATTTGGCCTTTAGGTAGTACTATCACTGTTAAAAGAATTATTACACTAAAGTACTTGTCTGCTATTTAGATTTTTTTTTTTTTGCTTTGTTCAGACTTTCTTCTATTTTGTTTTGAACTATGAGGATTTACAATTCAAAGCTGATATGGCAGACACATTTCTGTTTTATCCATTCATGTCTGAGAACATTTTTTTGTTCCCAATGATGAAAGGTGGCTCTGATGTCACCCTGCAACCTTGGAGATGTAAGTAATGGCCCTTTCTTTTGCATTTGAAAGTAAATGTACATGTTTCTGTCTTCCCTTCAGTTGTCCGTGTCTACTGTGGAATTTGAGAGCATTAGTGCTCCTTCATTACTGCTTCTAAAGCACCCTCTAGCAATCGTTTAATGAAGCAGCCAAACAAACTGCTATGTAATCTGTTAATATTGGCATTTACAATGTAATTAAGATAAAGTGTTTGAAAATGAATGTCTTATAGTTTTATGTCTAATTAGTTTCTGCTGATTATTACAAAACACTTAAAACTGTAATAGCTAAACAGAATAATTAAAATCATAAAATGACGACCTAGTGTCTAAACTACACACATGAAATTATGTTCTCCTAGATCATCTGTTGCTCTGAGGCCACTTGATAGAAAATGTTTGCCTTAATATCTCGCTTTCATTTTGATATTCTGGACTCATGCTACTTGGAAGTTGTGAATCAGGGAAAAATGATGCAGCGAAAGAAAATAAGACAGTGAGTCAATTAAATAATAGAAGTAGTAATATTGTGAAAGCAGATGGTTTTTATTATGGCAGAATGAATTCTATCTCAGGATCTGCTGGGCTACTGCGAGCTGCTTTCATTGTCACATTTCTTTTTACCCTATTGGAGTTGAGTATTTGAAACTGCCCTAAATGAACAATTTGTTTGAATATTTTATACTGTATATCCTTATCCTCTTCTGTGACTACAAATTTGAGAATAAAGATTTTTCATTTAAACATAATAAAACAAGACAAACAAGATTATTTTCCTGCTAAATTGTACCTCTCTTTTTGGAAATCAGGAAAGATTTAAATAATTGCATTGTTGAATCATTTTCTCCTTATCTCACTTTTCTCCTTATCCACTCAGTATTACAATATTACCTATGAGCAACATGGATAGGCTTTTGTAAAAATCCACAAATATCTATTTGATGGCTCTTAGTGTTGCTATTGCAAATGAGTGTACTCAGTGCTACTTTAAGACTATTAAAAGTGTATCTGCATCACTGTGTATCAGGAGTCCACCTGATTGTTACCACTTACCCTGCAGAGGTGTCTGGGAATATATGAACTTGATTCCTTTCAGATAAACTTTGTCTGGAAGATGCATTCCTGAAGCAAATCTAATGTAATGCAGTTGCAAAGGAGAATCCAGTCCAAAGGTTCTACACTGGAGTTTCTCAAAAGTAGAAAATGAAATGTAGAAAGAGTTAGGAGCAGGTTGCCAGCATCAACCACTTTACTGTTTAGATCTTTTCCTGTTAATTCACAGAACTTGCTAATGTAAGTATAGCCTTACAGCAGCATCTATAATTGAAGTCGAGAACCTATGGCTCAGACACAGGAATAAATTGCTGTATGTCAGCTGAAGCAGTTACTGTATACAGTGATTATGAACATACAAATTCATAATTCAGGACAAGAGAGTTAGTATTGCCTTTAGTGATAGAAAGCTAACCTAACTCAATAGTGTATTAGCTAAAATTATTCACATAAGCACCATAGATTTGCTGATACTTAAGAGCGGGATTCATCTCAATTCAGCATATTGCAACTGTTAACGAGATGCAGGACTTGATTATAGCAGCATTTACCATTTAAGAGAAAGATACAATCTCTCCATTTGCATTAGCTCATGGTATTGCTACTACAATATTCATGTATTATTACTTCACTGATCTGAATATGATTATTGCTCTTCACCCCCGCCCCCCAGTTACTGTGCCGATGATAAGCATAATCTTCAAGAAGCTGATTTTTATTTATGTTCTAATCAGGAAATGAGCTGATATTAACTCTATCTGAGGAAAATGGGGTTTAACATTTTCTGTTGTTATGACGTTGAAGCACTTGAACTGAAAGAAACTCAGCAGCATCTTAAAGAGGTCTTGTGTTAATATTGAAAGCTAGGGAGGTAGATTCTGGTTTTCAAATCTAAAAAATGCTTAGGAAGAGTTCTGAAAATATGAAGATGACAGGAGAGACAATCTGGCTGTATCTATTCTAAAAAAACTAACACATTTGAGCCTGTTCTCTAGTGCTGAGACTAAGTGCCATGTAACAGCCTGTTTTCATACAGATACTCTTGCACTTCGCAAAATACAGAAATTACACCCAAACTGACAGTTGGGATTTGGCTTCTGTCTTGTCCTAACTCCTGGATAAACCACAGGCTTGATTCTACTTCTTACAGAAAGAGGATACATGCTGATTGTCATGAACAAAAACCATGCTAAAAATGTAATATGCAGACAGTTGAATTCTAAAGCTCACAGTTCTCTCTTGGACTGATAAAGATGTATACTATGCAACACTACTTACATAGATGCAACATTAGTGTCTCATTATTTCTGTTTACTAGGTACTGATTGTAAGTTCAAAACATACCATATTTACTAGCATGCATTAGTTATATATTAGTAATTCAAACTACTTAATGTCAAAGAAATTGTCTCTGTACATAATAATAATAATAACCTGTTGGAGTGAGTCCAGAGGAGGGCCACAAAAGTGATCATAAGACTGGAGAACCTCTCCTATGAAGACAGGAGAGTTGGGGTTGTTCAGTCTGAAGAAGAGTCATCTCTGAGGAAGCGTTATAGTAGCCTTCCAGTATCTAAAGGGAGATGACAAGAAAGACAGGGAAATGCAGCAATAAAAAGTAAAAAGGTAATAAAAAATAAAAAGGGTAATGGCTTTGAACTAAAAGAGAGAAGATTCAGATTGGGAAATAGGAAGAAATTTTTCACTATGAGAGTGGTGAAGCACCAGAACAGGCTACTTGGAGAAGTTGTGGATGCCCCGTCTCTGGAAGTGTTCAAAGCCAGGTTGGATGGGGCCCTGGGCAACCTGATCTAGTGGAAAGTGTCCCTGCCATGGAAGGGGGGTTGGAACTAGATGAACTTTAAGTTTCCTTCCAACCCAAACCATTCTATGATTCTATAATTTATAATGCCAAGCTTGAATCCTATGTGTTGACGTTACATGTCTTAGCATAGTTTGTGTAGAAAGAGAACAGTTGGAATGATGTTAATAGAAAAAATAGAAAAATATGTAAATAGCAGAAATGTTAGATCAAGTGATATTTGTAGTTTTGCACCACTTTTAAGTTATACTTTATAGGCAAATGTCCTAGTTGCAATTGCTCATGCAACAAAGAGAATATTTGACTGAGTCTAGATCTGTGAGTTTGGCAGATGTGAACTCAGCTGAGAATTTGCAAGTGGTGTCTTATGAGGATGATGTGGAATTACTGAAAAAAAACCAACTTGCTAAAGAAGTAGCAATTTGCTAGCAGCTGAAAGACCTGAATAGAAGGGAATAGAGTGGAATAGAATAGAATAGTTCAGTTGGGGAGGAATCACCAAAGACCATCTAGTTCAACTGCCTGACCTCTTCGGGGCTAAGGAAAAGCTAAAGCATATTAGTGAAGGCATTGTCCAAATGCCTCTTAAACACCAACAGGCAAGGGGCATCAACCACAACTCTAGGAAGCCTGCTTCAGTGGTCAACCATCTTCGCAGTAAAGAATTTTTTCGTGATGTCAGGTCTGAACCTCCCGCCTCACAGCTTTTTGCTGTTCCCCTGTACACTATCATTGGTTACCAGTGAGAAGAAACTGATGCCTACCTTTCCACTTCCCCTTCTCAGGAAACTGCAGAGAATGGTGTGGTCACCTCTCAGCCTCCCTTTCTCCAAGAAGGGGAGACAAGCTGACACATTGAGTGACTATCTTACTTTCATAAAAAGAGCCTTTGAAGTTTCAATATTGTTCATTCAGTGAAGATACTTTGAGTCATTTGTGATGATCAGAGCAATTTTTCTTGGAATCCAGAGAAACAGAAGCTTTTCTCCAGAGCATGAAGTGCATGACCCCTCACTGTGTTTTGCATGTTTCTCTACTCTTGAGGTGCTGACTGGTTGCTTCTTTTACCTCTGGTCCTAATTTAGAATAACAACAGATTCATCTGGCAGGCTTCAAGCATTCTGCTGACTAGTGTAGTGGGCACTTTAACATGCTGTAAGAAACTGTAACGTTTTGATTTTTGAATGTTTTGATTTTTCACTTAGTAAATAGTTTTTATTTCAGCCTACGAGTTCTATTTTGTTTCCAATTCTCTCCTACTTGGTGGGGTAGTGAGTTAACAGCTGTATGGCGCTGGACTGCTACTGGGTTAAATCACAACAGCCTGACCAGGACAATGAGGGCACTAGAACAGGATGTGCTTTGGGATAGATCTTCCCTGTAGTTTAGAAGCAGCTACTGGTTTACATGTCTTTGAGAGCTTGTAAGAGCTTGTGTCAACATTATTAGAATTCATTATGTGGTGATAAAGTTCTTTCAAATTTTAAAAAAAGTTTGCTTTATTATGTGATATTCTTAAGAAAAAATCAGGCATTCATAAATATTAAGTACAAAAAAAAATGAATAAATCTTTAGAAAAAATAACCACAACATTTTGACAAATATACTCAGTGAAATATCTCTTCTTCAGATGTCCCCAAGTTTGCAAATATGCTATACCATTTTTACATTTATAGGCATCTAGAGAATCCTGTTTTCAAGGCCTTGCTAATGAATACAGGAAAGTACTATTTTCTTAAAGCCTTCTACTATTTTCTAAAAAACAATTCCTAAATTGCATTAATCTAATGATTATTATAATGCTGATAATACCTATTTCTGTTTATTTGTTCAAGAAATATATTCTGATAATTTATGTAAGAGGTAGATCAATCTAGATGTTTAATAAAAATTTGGTGAAATGAGTATTTTGAGGTTTTGGCTTCTTCCCATTGCGGAATTTATCCTTATATGGAAGACTCATTCTTTCTATTACAGAATCGGAGGCTATTAATTCTTCATGTTAGCATAATGAAAGGATTCTCCAAAGAAAAAGCAATGCCAAGCTGCTGTATAATACATTAGCTTAGTTGTACAATAATGCAGATCAGTGCCTGAACTGAACGGCAGACACTGACAGAACTATGGGACTAGAAAGCTTGTGCTGAACAACACTACTTCACATCTCTTTTATAATTAACTAGACAGCAAATACAAATGAAAAGCCTCTGGAGATCTTGGTAATTATTTTGGTCTTCATTTTCTTGAATTAGAAACTGAACATATATTTCAGTCATGAGTAGTGAAGTGAATCTGTATAGTTGACTGTATGATCTCTAAATCTCTAATTTTATCCAATGAGAGCTTTTTTTGATCACACCAGTAACTATCACTTAATGACTTTTTTATTGTATGTATGTCATTAAGTACGAAGGAGCATATTATTTAATATATCATTAATTGCATTTTTACATTTCTCTGTTAACTTATCATTTAACCATCAAGCATATGAAATACATTTAGAACTATTAATTTCAGTTAATTGATAGTCAGAGCTTTTAGGAACTGATGTGAGCACACCAGAAGTTCAGGAAACATTTACCTTAAGCTACATCTGTTACATTCAGGTGTAGGAGGGTAGGGAAGGAATCTGTTGTTGATGTTAGGAACCCAACTGTGAGGCAAATTGCCCAATTTGTAGAACAATAAAAGTATAGCCACTGTGCACAGAAGTAGAATGTAACGCAGGCTTTCTTTTACGATATTATATCTTCAAAATGGTCTTAGCGCATTTTGGAGCTTAAAAAAAATGGCTTGGATTGCTTAGGAATCATGCAGCAAAACCTGAGACTGTATTGTCTCACCGATGCTTTCCAGAGATCAGTGTAAAAGATGTGGGGAGAAGACTGAATTCCTGGAATAACAAAGTGTTACTGGTCTCCTTCTTCCATATGCTGACATATCTGGATTCATGAAGCTCCTACAGGCAAGTATAGGATTCATTAGAGAAGTCAGGAAGGGCAAAAAGTTAGACTTTTAGATGGAGGTAAAGCCTGAGATGTTTAGCTTTTGTTCCAATGATGTGCTAATTCTAGAACTTTGTATTTCTCAAAGGAATCTGAAGAGGTAGATATAGAGGAGTCGTGGCAAAGTCATTTAATCTGAACTCTGTGATTCTCTATATGCAATAATGACAGTATGACAGCTCAATTTCACTAATGAGGTCAGAGGAAGGGAAATTAATAATAAAATCCTAGTCCACTCAGAAATATATATATATTTCCCTTTTATACCAACTGCAAACAGTTGACTCTTTGATGAAATCATACATTCACAGACAAGTTTAGAGAACTGATTTTTCTTAGGTAGGGAAGAAATTTGCTGGGTTATACATGCCAAGAATATTTTGCAAACAATCAGAGAAATAAGAATTAAACAGCTAATTTTGACAACTATAACAGCCTACAGACCCAGAAACATAGTTATTATTTCAAGATAAAGCTAGTTTATCTCTTGCTGTAAATAATAGGTAGGCAAACATTTCATGATATTTTTTGAATCTTTGAAATATTTGAGAGAATTTGTGTAGGTATGTCCTTCTTGTATTTTTGGGGGTCAAACTCTATCTAGAAAACAGTGGAAAGAATATTAGGAATATTAGGAACAACAGAAAATGATTTTCTGGATGTCATTTTTCCAATTTACTACACTAATTCTGTTGAAGTATAAGGAGAGCATCTCAAACTAGCCTACCAAGGAAAATTAGTTTGGAGGTTCTTAATTATTTTACAGCCCTGAATCATTAGCGGTTCTGTAAAATTCCTTACTTGGCATTAACATAAAGATCTTTCAAATTTGATATTGTTATGAGTATGCCAGCCTTCAGATTTTATGATTAACTGAGTTATACACGGAGATTTTATTGTGAAGATTGTGGTGAAATTACTTGTGAAATTGGTCCAAATTTATGCATAAATCATAACTGGCAACAATATTATATGTTTGGGCAACAGTATAATATCTTCACAAGAAATAAGTGCTAGAATTGTAATTTGGAATAGTCCTGTTGAAAAGTCTTTGATCAAGGTTTCATTTTAATTTGAGTTTATTAATTTCTCATCATTAACAACTCATTTTTAGTGAAGACTAGATGATCTAGGTGTTATATAGTTCAAGCTATAAAAAAGTCAGGAAATTTGCATTAATAGACTAAGCAAGGAATGATTATTTCAGATTAAAAAGAGCTATGGAATGTTTAACTCCATGTAAGGCTGAAGTGTAGGCTGAAGCATGTCTCTGGGACTTGTGTAGTAAATACAGTCAACTCTTACAGTATTTGCATATGCATTTTAATTACTAAGGTAACAGGTTTTCTCAAAATGATATACTTAATAAATTATTAATTCTAAGTCTTATTTGGCTACATAGTAACCCTAATTTCTGTTCTCTTAGTGATCTGTACCTCGTCTAGATTTTGTCTGAAACTGGGAAGAGTATGTTCAGGCTAGGAGAAAAGAGAAACTTAGAATGCTGGCATTACTTTATACCACGTTTCACTGATTCCTCACATACTAACTGATAATATAACAAGGATGGTTGTTTATGTCAAAACTACTTTAAAACAGTAGAGCTATATTGAAGTATATAGGAGGCCAGCCAATGTACAAGCATTGTCTGACTTCCTAAACAGTTTTTATTGACCCTTTAGAAATACAGTTCGGTATATGTGTTTTATCTTGATGTTAAGATCTCAAGCTCTTGCTATGTTTATATTACTTAGGGGAAAAATGAGGAAAAATTGTGAATTTGAATCTCAACATCAAGTCTGAAAAGTAATTCCTCTGTGGAATCAGTCCTGACAAAATATTTAGAGGTCAAAGCAGAGGGAAGCTTATGTACCTCTCAAAGAATGGCCGTGTTTTTAATGTTGATTTTGTACTGATACCCTGCATTCAACAATGTACAGAAGTCTCTAACAGAATTGTAGAACTTTCACAACCTGCAAGCCAGATATGTATCTTGGCTTTGACTGTAGTCTCTCTTCAGGGTTCTGTTTATCTTTTGTAGGGAATAGAGCCCTCTCTAGCCAAGAAATGAATGAGGAAAAAAAGTCATAAACAGAAGAAAATCAAAAATCTCAAAATGTTGTTTCTCCTATTCATGTTCTGTTTGCCTCAGAAGCACTTAGGTTACATTGATACTTAAAGGTTCCCCAGGTTTCCAAAATCAAGTTTTTGTGCATTTCTGAAGTTGTCCTACTTCAGTCGTTTGAATTTTGGACGGTCCTCAGTGGAGCCAGGTGTGGGACTCAATGATCCTTTTGGGTTCCTTCTAATTTGGGATATTCTATCAATATCTTTGTTGCTATGCCAACTCTAGCTTTGCTAATGAAGATACAGAAACAAGACTCTCTCTGCATAAGTGTCCTGTAAATCTTATCATTCTCAGAAACTGCTGAACACACACAGGATGAGGTTTCCTAAAAATGTGAATGCAATTGCCTTTTGTTAGAGGCTGTCAAGTCTATTGCTACTCCATGTCCCCATATCCAGCCGGTGCCAAATCTGAGCATGTACTCCCAGTATGCAAACAGTGCATGTACACACAATACAGATACATGTAGCCCATCAACATGGGTGGAAAACACAGTGCTTATGCAAACAAACAGCACCAAGTGCTTGATCCTCTTCTCTATGGCTGGGGAGGATAAAAGAGCATTGGTGGAAAATATATGCACATTTGTATGCATATACGAACAATGTTCTTCCTGTAACTGGCCTGTGAACACCCAGTCTGTCCTGTAACTGGCTGAATCTTTGACTGCAGTTTCTTGCACTTGAGCATGCAAGCCACTGAGGCTTGCAGCCATGCTTCCTGCTGCTGGTGCATATGCTCTTTGGCAATGCACTATAATCCTTCTGAGTAATTACCCTTAAACAGTCATTGTCTACCCAGCTAACTTGAATCCCTGGGTCTTCAGTTGCCTCATAGAATCATAGAATCATAGAATCATAGAAACACTAGGTTGGAAAGGACCTACAAGATCATCTAGTCCAACCGTCCTCCTATCACCATCCCTACCCACTAAGCTACTAAATCATATCCCTTAGCACCTCATCCAGACGCTTCTTGAACAGCGCCAGGGATGGTGACTCCACCACCTCCCTAGGCAAGCCATTCCAGTGCCTGACCACTCTTTCAGAGAAAAAGTTTTTCCTTATATCCAGTCTAAATTTACCCTGGAGCAACTTGTGGCCATTTCCTCTCGTCCTGTCATTAGTTATCTGGGAGAAGAGGCTGACCCCCTCCTCACCACAACCTCCCTTCAGGAAGTTGTAGAGTGCGATGAGGTCTCCTCTGAGCCTCCTCTTCTCCAGACTAAACAATCCCAGCTCCCTCAGCCGTTCCTCATAAGACTTGTGCTCTAGACCCCTCACCAGTTTTGTTGCCCTTCTCTGAACACGTTCCAGGGCCTCAATGTCTTTCTTGTAGTGAGGGGCCCAAAACTGAACACAGTACTCGAGGTGCGGCCGCACCAGAGCTGAGTACAGGGGGATGATCACCTCCCTGCTCCTGCTGGCTACACTATTTCTAATACAGGCCAGGATGCCATTGGCCTTCCTGGCCACCTGGGCACACTGTCAGCTCATGTTCAGCCGAGCATCAACCAACACCCCCAGGTCCTTTTCCTCTATACAGTCTTCAAGCCAATCTGCCCCAAGCCTATAGCGTTGCATGGGGTTATTGTGGCCAAAGTGCAGGACCCGACACTTGGCCTTATTGAACCTCATCCCATTGACCTCAGCCCAGCTATCCAGCCTGTCCAGATCCCTCTGAAGGGCCTCCCTACCCTCAGGCAGATCGACACATCCTCCCAACTTGGTGTCATCTGCAAACTTACTGAGGGTACACTCAATCCCCTCGTCTAGGTCATCAATAAAGATATTAAACAAGATGGGCCCCAGTACCGACCCCTGGGGGACACCACTCGTAACGGGACGCCAGCTGGACTTGACTCCATTAACCACTACCCGCTGGGCACGGCCCTCTAACCAGTTCTCTATCCAGAGAAGAGTGTACCTGTCCAGACCACGGGCCGCCAGTTTCCCCAGGAGAATACTGTGGGAGACCGTGTCAAAGGCTTTGCTGAAGTCTAGGTAGACTACATCAACAGCCTTTCCCTCATCTACCAGTCTGGTCACTCAGTCATAGAAGGAGATGAGGTTGGACAAGCACGACCTGCCTTTCGTGAACCCGTGCTGGCTGGGCCTGATCCCCTGGTTGCCATGCACGTGCCGTGTGATCTCCGCCAAGACGATCTGTTCCATAACTTCCCTTGATACCAAGGTCAGGCTGACAGGCCTGTAGTTCCCCGGATCTTTCTTACGGTCTTTCTTGTAGATGGGAGTCACATCGGCAAGCCTCCAATCTTCTGGGACCTCTCCGGACAACCAGGAATGCTGATAGATGGCTGAAAGCGGCTTGGCAATCACCTCCGCCAGCTCCCTCAGCACCCTAGGGTGGATCCCATCTGGTCCCAAACAGTCCTCATACAGTCATACACATGCAAATTGCCTCCTGTCTCCCTCCAGCAGACAACTTACAGACCCTACCGTATCTGCAGTATCCAGCCAAGTCTTACACCTGCTTCCATACCTGGCTCCCAGGCCTCTGTCTGACTCGAGCTAGTCCAGATCAGTGGTCACAGTGACATACGGACACGCACCATATCACTGCACTCCTGTGCCTTCAGTCCTTGATCTCTGCCTTTCCCCATATTTGATTCTCTCCCTAAGCACCCCATATTAATATCTTATAGTAAGTTGTCTATAATCCCAAATGTTCTTCCCCTGTATCACATACATGTTCCACAATCTGTAGGGAGTAACCCCCTTAGTATGTGAGTTGATCTGCAGAAATCCCTTCCCTCTGGGTGTGATGGGTCTTCTCCCAGCACATGAAATAGATGCTCTTCTGGGAGCGCCAAGCCAGGAGTTATTATTTCTGATGGGGTTATTGAAGTTCCTTCCGGGCATTGTGTCTATATGCTCCTTTATGCTGTTGGAGACGAGCGTTTAATCACATACTCTGAACGCTATACTGCTTTAACATCTGAGGGAAGAAGTTGCTTCTCTTTCCCTTCTTTGCCCTCCAATTACAGTTCAATGATTAAAGTACTAGCTGACCCTACATATTCCAAAGAGCCTGCAAGGTATGCTTCCAATGACAGTGCCTCACTGTCGATGTTATAGGATCTTTGTGATGCAAGAATTTTGTTAATGTTACAAACAACTAAGTATATCATTTAGATACTTATGAGATTACAAATCTGTGCTTTTGTTTCAGAACTTTGAGCCCAGAAAATAATGATTCATTCTTCACTGATGCATTTTTGTAAGAACAGTTCAAGAACACATCTTCCTTTTTCTTAATGAAACTAGAATACAGCATGAGAGTTAGATAATTGGAGAAGATGTGGCTATGAATCACAGGGTACAGTGGAAGGCCTTCAATCTGAATCTCCAGTTTTCTACATAGAGCCACTAATAATTAAGCTATTACATGAAATGTATCTGTTCTTTTGTTGGCTGGAATATAGGAAACTGTGAAACATTTAGATTCTTAATTCTGAACTTCTTCCTTAATGCTGTGCCTGTATGAATAATCTTGCATTTTGGGGATATTATGAGGGTTATTTTTCTTTCAAGCTGCTAAGTTACTGGTAGTGCCCAGTACTGCATAACACTGTACCAACTCACATCAGAACTACTTTGTTTCCTGCATAATATATACAGTAGTATAGCCCAGCACTGGATGAAAAAGAACACTATAATAAGAACTACAAAAGAAGATCACATTTTTCTGTGTCTGGTACAAGTTTATAAACGTAGATGTATTTCAATAGTGTATTATTGAAATGATTGCATGCAAAACTCCACACTAGAACATCTCCTAGGCTTACAGTTTATTAAACATTCAGTTTTTAAAAGGTATAAGGAGAAATGGGAACACTGAACATTAGAAACTAAACCCCAGACTTAGCAGTTTTATATATTTTGGCTTAGATCAAAAGTGTTCTGTATTTTTTTATACACTGATACTTGATCTCTTAATAATTGTCATTTCTACATAAATTTATGCTACAGAACCATGCAGAAATGAATGTACAGAAATAATGAAATCCCTGTGAGGATAAGTGCAATTTAGAAATTCTGCTACCACTTGAAACAAAATTCAAACTCTATTTGTCATATATTATCTCCAGAGCAGCAAAGATATGCAAATTTGCAATTGGATTATGATAAATTCAAAAACACCCAAAGTGTCTTAGAAAAGGTCTTAAGATATTTTTTCTAGGCTTTAACAATATTTTCTTAATTCTGTAGTAAGGCCTTTAATGCTAGACATTCTTACTTCGAATAAAAAGAAAAAATACATACCTGCATTAAATAGAAGTTCCTACTATTTTTCCAATTAGATGCTCTATGTGAAAGAAAAAGAAATACAATAAAGATAGCTCATTTCAAAGGAATTCACAATTTTTTATGTTTCATAAAAGCTACAGAATGATGACTACTCTATTTCTGATGTTTAGTTGTTGGCATCCTTTGTGTGAAGTATTTTGTATATGAGGAAAAACATTCAAAGCTCACTGTTGCTGTGCTAAAGCAATGCGTAAAATTTACCATAAAAATATATATTAATTCTAAGGCAAATGAATAAAACAAATTCTTTTATAATTTACTCTCAGATAGATCTTTTAAAACATCTTTTTCTCCATCTTTGAGACTGTAAGAAGTCTGCAATCAAAAGACTGACATTTATTTTATTTCTTTCCTTTCTTATTGATACCTTCATGAGAAGAAATGATAAAACCCCCTTGACAGGAATTAGTATTCTATCACTTCATGATTAGAGTTTTTCTAGTTACACGCTAAGGTTTTTCATTTTCTCTTTGTTCTTTTAAATGATCACCTTTCTTTCCCCCTTGTCCTTTCTTTTCTGAAGGGAAGTCACTTTTGCTAGAACCATCCCTCTTTGGAATATGTGGTGCCAGCTAATACCCTTCCAAAATCAATAATGTGTGTCCTTACATGGCTTATTGCAGGATGAGCTTGGTCTTCTGAAGATGCCTGTTTTTTTCTATTGACTAAAAAAATCTGGTCACTCTAAGAGGTAACTAGTACTCCTTAGCTAGCCTATAGATGTCTTAATTGAGTAAATAAATCCTATAGTGAAGAAAAAATAAACCTCATTTGTGCTCAGAAGCTAGTTTTTGCAAAATTGAGAATAAAGCATGGAATGTGACTTCTAGCTTTGATAAACATCTTTCATTTTATTTCAAATTGAGATGAATTAATCCCTGGACTAGTCTGTCTTTCTGCAAAGACAGATGTCTAAGTTTAAGTTGCTAAAGTTTATTAAGTGACTCTGACTCTAACTGGCAAAGGTATACATAAGCAGTTCGTGTGGCTAGTGTGACCCTTTAGTCTTCAACTTATCATTTTGTTTAAGCCTACCCCAGGACACCTTTGAAAAGCTCATGTACAACTTCACAATCAATTTTATATATGGTACTTACTGTAAATGTTATCTATTTTCTAATTTCTGTTTTGTTTTCATAGTGCTCATAGAAACTTTAAAACTGGAATTTCTAAGTTCTAAAGATGAAGAAATAGTGCACTGAATTCACATGTCAATGAGCAGTGTTGCTGGATGGATCCTGTTTGATTTCTGAACTGTTATTCAAGATTGAAAGATTTCTGTTAATATCTACTGTGTAGGTGGTCCGTGAGGACGGACTCAATTACAAACAAACAATGTGATGAAAATAATAACTGGAGCACATGGCCTAACACAATGCAATGTACTGCTGAGAAAGTTCTCTGATTTCCAAGGTAATCAAAACTGTCCATAATCTCTGTACCATTTGTTTCATTCTAGGAGGAAAGCGATCTCTTTAAAGACTTTGGATAACCTAAACAATGAAATAGTTATGATAATGGAAATCCTGAGTTTTCAAGTGCATATAAAAAGGTTTCTGAAAAGATAGACTAATATACCTGGAATTTTTGCTAGCTATAGGAATACATGTGACTTTATAAATATTTATGCAGGATTCAAAGCCATCTGTCAACAATTAAAGTATATGTCATGTTTAATAACATAGTCTGCATAGATTAGGATTACTATAATTAGAGTATTGCGCACATATTACAGCTGCCACATAGATGAGCCAGGCTTTCTCAGGAATTTCAAAAAAGACTCCTTCTGTTTGATAATGTTCTCATGATATTTGATTACATCTGAATAAGTAATGTTGCAGACAAACAGCATAGGCAACTACTTGAACTTGAAGATAGCTTTTGTGAGAAAAGTTGCAATCTTATCACACATATGAAGACCTAATGTGAGTTAAAGAATAGTTTTATCAAACCATTATGAGAAGACTCTGATTGCAAAAGGTCCACTTCTTTGTATACCAAGAACTGTTATCAACTAGTGTAGTGTCCCCTCCTCCACCACTTTCATACTTCAAGAATACCTTAATTCTCTTGAAATTTTTGAAAAAAACAGGCATGATTAATTTTGACAGTTCAAGACAGTAGCAACTATTTTAAGAATAGTTTGGAGGCAAAGAGGATTTAAAAATATAGCCCTTCATATGTGATAAGTCTCAGTTTATGCAAAGCGACATTACTAAACAATGAGCATAGTCAGAGGAGTGTTGTTATATAGAAGTCATAAAAATAAATGGAAACTCAGGAACATAGGTGGGGAGTAAATTGTGTGCCCAGAAGGTCTTATTTGGAAGGAAACTGGAAAACTTTCACTGTAAGGTTTAAGTAGGTGGTCTTGTTCAACATCTTCATCAGTGACCTGAATGAATGGATTGAATGCACCCTCAGCAAGTTTGCCGAGTGGGGAGGAGTGGCTGACACATCAGAAGGCTGTGCTACCGTTCAACAAGACCTGGACAGACTGAAGAGTTGGACAGAGAGGAACCTGATGAGGTTCAACAAGGGCAGTTGTAGAGTCCTACACCTGGAGAAGAATAACCAATAGAGGTTATGAGCTGACCTGCTGGAAAAGAGCTCTGTGGAGAAGGACCTGGGTGTCCTGGTGGACAGAACATTGGCCATGAGCCAGCAATGTGCCCTTGTGGCCAAGAAGGCCAATGGTATCCTGGGGTGCATTAAAAAGAGCACGGCCAGCAAGTGAAGGGAGGTGATCCCCTCTATTCTGTACTGGTGAGGCCACATCTAGAGTACTGTGTCCAGTTTTGGGCTCCCCAGTTCAGATAAGAGAGGGAGCTACTGGAGAGAGTCCAGCAGAGGGCAACAAAGATGATAAAGGGCCTGGAGCATCTCCCTTATGAAGGAAGACTGAGAGACTTCCAGCCTCTTCTCTTCAGCCTGGTGAAGAGAAGACTGATGGGAGATTTTATCAATGCTTATAAATATCTAAAGTGTGGGTGTCAAGTGGATGGGACCAGGCTCTTTTCAATGGTGCCCAGCAAGAAGACAAGGGGCGATGGGGACGAACTGGAACCCAGCAAGTTCCATATGAACATGAGGAAAAACTTCGTTACTCTGAGGCTGACAGAGCACTGGAACAGGCTGCCCAGAGAGGTTGNATAGGACCTTCACAAAAAATTGTTAAATAATGCAAAAGACTGCTTAATGTGTTCTTGCTGCGCTGTGTTGTGTGGAAAAGTAAGGTAGCAAAGTCTTGGTACAGGATTGGTCCAGGCACAGTCACAGATAAGGACTGGATGTATACTTTTGTTACTTGTTAATTGCAACTTGATCTCACTGATCTAAGGAGATACCTGCTTATTTACTATTTTAAGGTTCTGCTTAGTTTATTTCATAGTATGGAGGAAATTACTTTTGCACAGAGAATCCCTCCCCACCAAAATTATTCTATAATCAACATTGTTACAGTTCACTGTGAGATAAATGAATGCTGAAGGTTTTTGTTTCATAGTAATTGAGTTTTGTATTAATTTTTTTACGTGTCTGCTCCCACATCATCTTCTATATCTATTTAGAATGCTGTAATACAGGGGGGGAAAAGTGCATGCGCAGCTGCTGGATACAGAAACGTATTTTTAATATTCATGCTTTGTTAACAATGAAAGACCACTTTTAACATACACTATCTACAGAAAAATGGCTAATGCAAAACTAATGGCTTCTTTCTACATCTTTCTTTTATTTAACTTAGTTTCAAATACTTCTGGTAGTCTACCAGCCTTATAAAAATATGTTATGTTTGAATTTTTTTGTCTTGCTGAAAGACTTTTAGCTTATGTTTTAGAAGCCTACAGAATTCTGACTTAATGGGTTGTAATGAAGTATGTCGTGAATAGTTTGTTGTGAATAGTTCAGTGATAACTGTACATAAAAGCCTCTTATCTGCATAAATCACTTATAGTAGCACCTATTGTTTGTATATGCCTCAGTTTGATTAGAGCTAGTGTAAGTCTGCATAAACCGTTATTCTGTAACTACACTTCCAGACCTAGATACTATAAGGATCAATACTTCACATTCACATTCAGAAAAAAAATCTGTATTCCTGGTTAAGTACAAGCCACAATTCTTTTGTGGAGCTACCATCCTACAGCAGTTATTTGTTGGTAGACTTACATGTCTTGGAGCCATTTGTGCAAAGATTTCTGAAATGTTAAGGACTTCTACAAATACTGCTTGTGGCTCAGCTCACTTTTTCTCTGAACCGCTCACTTCTACTGTTCTGTTGTAGATATCAGCGATGTGTATGCATATCAAGTCTACATTTTATATACCAGTAGCTATTACAATTTATTTCCTGTTTGCGTTACCCAGCCAATTCTTTTGAAGTAGCAGAATAATTCTAGTGACCTGAATTTATTTGTTCAGTTTTCATGCAACAAAATGATAAAGATAAAGCAGATGCTTAAGGCGGGTTTTTTTTTCCATTTCTTTAAGACAAAGTTCTGTGCTGTGTACTACAAAGAGGAAATACTCATTGAAAATTTTGTCAATTCATAGGGCTTTCACATAGTTTTTAAAGCCAGGAGCAAAAGCATGATATCTTGGCAACTGATTTGGATGTCTTTGACTTCCCAGGTCAAATGACCTGATTTTCAACTGATTTTCAACAGAATCAGTTATGCTTAGCTTTTGGCATAATTTTATAGCAAAACTGCATTCCTTATGAGGTACCTTAATTGTCATGCATGCCTTCTCAACAGTCTGAAATTTTAGCATTCATATATCTAAATCTTAAATACCTGACCTGTCCGTGTTCTAGGATTTAATCCGTTTCTTCTTATCTCATCTTATCCTGAGGATAAGCCTAAAGCAAGTTAAAGGAGAGTTAATTTTAAGCATTCTAGTTTCTTTCTGCTGGTACAGAAGATACCAGCATGAGCCGCTCAGATGTAAGCATCTATATAATTCATTGACATGAATTCTATTCAACTATCAGGAAGCTTTTCCTTTTGATTCAAATTTATGTTTGAATGATAAAGCAGAAGCAGTCAGAGACAAAATTATTAAAACTCAAATGTCTCCCTAAATGCACTGTTACCACTGCTGCTCAAGTTAGTCTTCATAGATTTTACACAGCAGCTCTTGCTTCTTCTCACTCACTCCAGGAATAATGTACTCACACAGGAGTTGGAAATGTTGTCAAGAAAGTAACTTTATCATGCTTCTGGTGTATAAGGGAAAACTGAGTGAATCAGTACTGCTGTGAGTCACTTCAGCTGACCAGTCATTGAATTCCATTCTCTGAAACCGGTTACTCAGAAAAGTCACCATTTTCTTCACAATAGGATAGTAATGGGGAATTAGTAGATGACATGTCTATTAGTATCCACTCCTGACAAGGAAAAAGGATGTAAAATTCACATGAGAATAATGTACAGGTAAAATTATTTGAAAATTATCTGCAAAATATTTTCTTTGTCTAGCAGAGAGGATTATATCAATGTTCTTCAAATATAATGAAACAGGTGAGCAGTAAAGAACAGCGAATTAAAAAATTGAAGCAAATCAATGGCGTTACAGATGTTAAAATGCTCATACAATAGCTTTAGAAATATTTTAAATGAAATTTTGCTGCTGATGTTTTTCCCCACTGTTGGTGGCCTATTTTTATTCTGAAATTATGTTTCTCTTTTATTATTGTTCTCATTTATTTCTGTTTATAGCTGTGCTATCTTCATGGATGGGTGAAACGTCAAAGAACATTAGTCTCTAAAGAATAGTCATATGTAATGTGACTTTGTTCTGCTATTTCAACTACCTAGGTAGAGAGAAGAGTACAAGCTGGAGTTCAATTTTGCTGTCCTCTGTCTCATGCCTTACTCATTAACTTAATTTTCTGAGGATGATTTAAATCTACGGCGAGACTTTCTTTCTAAGACCAAAAAAATAAATACTGTGTGAAACAATCAAGTTGATAGTGGACATAGCTTGGCTAGCCAAGCATCTGCCTCTTTCCACTCAGGACCAGTAGCAACTGGAAAGAAAAGCAATTGCTCATGACAGAACTCATGTGAGAACCTGAGTTGAGAGGTTTTAGCTGTAAAATGCATTCCAAGACACGAAGCAAGATTTTTACAGTGGAGAAGACTTTATTGTTAATAGTGTAACAAAAAGGGAAAGGATATTTATCGAGGGACAGTTATACTTAGAAGCTGCTCAAAGAGGATAGTACACTGATTCCTCTCCAAAGTATTTATAACTATTTAAAACCAGATTTACCTTAGGCAGAACTGGTTGGAATAAATCAAAACAGACATAGCGTATAAAATGTAGACATGCAGTGTCCGTTGATGTAGCAAAAAGATAGAAAATGGGTTGATGTGCTTTGCACACAGATACAGATTTTTATTAAAACTAAAACAAATAGAAAACCTTACCTTGAGAGACCAAATGAGTTCTAATGCTAGTTCTCTAACTGTCAGTCATCAGTGTAAACTGGCCATCTACTTTATATAGTAGATGTTTTTTGTTTTTTTCTTAAAGATGTCAACATTACTGGAGATTAAACCCTGAGGATATCTTGGCCCACAGAGGTCATAGGATCATAGAATGTCTTGGGTAGGAAGATCAGATCAGGCTGCCCAGGGCCCCAACCAACCTGGCCTAGAACACCTCCATGGATGGGGCATCCACAGCCTCTCTGGGAAGCTTCTCAGTGAACATTTTCCTCCAACATCTAATCTAAATCTCCCCTCTTTCAGTTTAAAACTGTTCCACCTTCTTCTGTCACTGTCTAATCATGTAAAAAGTTGATTTGCCTCATATTTAAAAACTTCCTTTAAGTATTGGAAGGTATGAGTATTTTTTTTAAGTAGGTCACTAAAGAGAAATTCTGTCCTTTGAAGTATTTGGGTATGTAATGCTAAGCAGAGGGATAAACTTTAACAGAGTTTGTTCTTCTGGTTTGAAAGAGTTCAAAATAATCATGCTTCTGGAAATAATTCTTCTAGATTTGATTTGATTAGGTAAATTGGATTCACACTCGTCTCCTTTAGGTTTCCTTTCACCAGTACTTACAATATGCACATTAGTGAAAGAGAGGAAATATTATGACTGAGCTTAATTCACATTAACTGCAACAGAGTTCTCATCAAGATACTTTACTGAAGAAAGAATAAAATAAAATTCATAAAAAAACCAATGTTCCCCTGAAGATATATAATGAGTAAGATAAGTAAATGCAATACTAGATTTTTCTTGAAAGTGAACCAATATCACATCAGTTTCAACAGTGTAAACATAAGTTCCCTTGCCTTTCAGTGTTCATCACTCATGAGAGATGAAATCACTTGTAACTTTCTGAATGAACAGGAAAGTCAAGGAGAATCCAGTCTTCCATTAAAATAAATTTACTTACATAGATTCATACATTTTTGAGAGGCAGAAGAGACCATTTTGGTTGCTTTGTCTGACCTCGTATATACCCTGGACTTGAACCTCTGAATTAATCCCTACTTCGATCCCTACTTTTAAGGCTAAAAAGTCTGTCTGAGACAGAATATGTAAATTTTTTTGAAGAACCTGACCACAGTTGTTAATAAATTATTTTGATGTAGAACAATCCTTGCTTGGTCTATTTTTAATGTACGATACTGATAATGTAGATTTGTTTGATTTGATTTGAATGTGTAAGTCAAAGTTGATGCATTTGCAGTTTTCATGTTGATTAAAACTAATTTTTTTTGCCTTTCTAACCACTCCTGTAGAACTCAATTCTATGACATCTTTTCTGAACAGTGGAAACAAGAAGTAGATTTGGGAATAATATAACGTACCTAACCTGATTTAGTATTCCTATTTCTGTCTTCAAAAGATATACTATTAAAACCTTAGCTAGAACACTAGTCTTGATAATTCATAGTCTGCTGGCTATCCAGGACACTCACAATTATTTTACAGAACAGAATATATTTTATCTTCAATATGCATGTAATACAATATTTAGACTTGCAAATTTACTCGTCTGTATTTTATTACGGTATGTGTTTAAAAATTCATTCTATTGCCCGGCTTACCAGATGAGGTATCTTATTAGACAGTTTGCCGCTTCTCTTTGTCTCTTTGTTAGTAGTTCTCCAGTTTTTTGTAGCAGTACAAGGTTCATCAGCACTGTTTTTTGTATTATACTGCTTTCCAGATAGACCATTGAACAAAATCCTAAATAACCTGGAAAAATTACCAGTCCTTATAGACTGTACAAAAAGCATGTGCTCTTAGTGTTAATCTTCTGAATTATGCTTATACTTTGAGATTTTTTAGGAAAGCTTCAAATACCTCTGTAGATGGCTCTGTAGCTGCAGTTCTTTTTTCTTACTGAAATATTACACACTACCAAATCATGTATTTACAGAACACCTTAAGTACTTTATTACAGCATAACTTTTTCAAGCAAGCTTTCATTTTCTTTCTGAAAGATGAAATTTCACAAAACTTACTAATGGTACTGTATGGTATTATAACTTTTCTTAGAGTTGCTGTTTGTGTCAAAGCATTTCATGAAACCATCAGTGGAAATCCAAAGGGGCTTTTAGTCAGCTGAGTAGTTAAAGATATAATCAAGAGGCAGATTCCCAGACTATAGTAGGTAAGACTAGAGTTGAAGCTTCTCAAGGACCATGACATTCACTTGCACATGTTCCACAGCAGTGGTAAGAAAATGAAAATTCTTTGTGAAAATAAAATGTCATCAGGAGAGGATGTGCTTTTGATGTCAAAATCTTAGTTCTACAAACTTTCACCAAAATTAAGGAAAAGATTTAGCAAATCTAGCCTGGAATAATGGTATGCCACTCTCACATTACTGGCGATGCACCCCCTGCCGTAACACGGTCAAACAAACATTATTGTCAATAATATTGCTGCTGTTTTCATTGCAGTTGAAAGACAATGATGCATGATTGGGTTCTGACAGACAACTGATAGGATAGAAAACACTTTTGGACACCTAAAGGAAAGAGATAATTTTACCCTGCAATACAAAGGAAAGAACATTTGTTGTACTAGTTTTTACTTATATAGCTAGCAAACTTCCTCCTTATGCATCTGGAAGATCTAGTAAGTGGATCAACAAAAAATTTGACAAAACAAAAAAGTTGGCAACAAAAAATCTCTAGTTATAACCTGCATTTCTTTTCCTCTCAGATAATAGTTTTATAAGGTTTGCTACTCAACAAAGATGTTTTAAATGGCTTTTATTTCTAATCAGAACAAAGCTAGCTTTGAAAGAGTATGTGAATTGTATAAATTTAATGAAGAATTTATATTAGAACTAAGCCATAGTTTGTAGAGAACCACCACTGAGGTTTGTGAATTTATTTGGAGAGAATATTTCTTCTTGTACGATTAAGAATTGAGAAACTACAGAACAGCTTGTTCTTTTCTTAGTCTCTACTCTTTCAAGTACAGTGAAAAATTTTGAAAAAGTTGAACACTTTTAAAATGTTGAACCTATGTTTCAAAAAATTCAGTGTTAGTTTCTGGATTTTTATATTTCTGAATGTAAGTGACTAATTCACAGTAAGTAAAAAGGGAAAAAATAAAAAGAGAAGTCAGAGCATAACTATTTGGGCTTCAATTTAGAGAATTGAAATATAATGACCTTACTAAGCAAATGCATTTTTGAGATACAGATGCAGAATGTAAAGGCAGATGCATGTTCTCTGACTGAAAAAAAAACATTGTATGTGAATGGAACCATAATATGGAAGCATTGACAGAAACTCTTTGTGTTTCTAGAGTTTTATTCCCACACATGCCACAGAGCTCAGAGATAGAGAGTACCGAACCATAAAGATTGTTTTGAATCTGTGTAGTCTTTTGAACAGGGCAAAAAATAAGAAAAGTGTACAACAGTACACCTTGCCTTGGTGTAGTTCATTAAACTGGTTGTGTTTTGTCAGTATATGTAATTTTTGCAGAAATTTTGCATGGATTGAACAGTGAGCAGAGAGCAAGGCGGATACACAAAGGAACATTTTGTCTTAGCTAGGTCTTCCAGGTAGCAGATATCAATGCATAATAAAACTTCTGAATCAAAGGTGCTACATAAATTGATTGTGCTGTTTCAATGGTGAATGGCATTCTCTTGTTCTTATTTTGTGTTGTAAGTGGCTTTTATAAGTGGCTACTGATACTTATCTAAGTGATGTCTTTGTAGTAGTGACTAAAATATTTTTCCTAGGCTTTGTGCAGCACTTAACATGTTAGGTAGTCAGGGAAATGACTCACTGCATAAATAAACTGTGCTGTTCAAAAATATGAGCCCAATATCTTGCTTGAACAACAAAACAACCAAATATTTGAAGGTGTAAAACAAGTGTATTCCAAACTAATTAATAGTTAGTTAACTACTTTTTGGAGATAAAGCATGTGATTATTACATTAAAGAATCTGAATCAGCAAATTCTTGACCAGTGTAAACCAGTGTTACTAGATGGAAGAAGTGCAGTGCACAAGCCTGCACTAGCTGGTGTTTTGAACTAGATACAGTTACGATAGCTCGTAAGAACCCACTTATGTAAACATTATGAAGTTTGTGTATCTGACATAAAAAGTGATCTGAATCTGATTGGGGAAGAAAGAAAACTCTGTGTGCATGTACGACAGTTCTACCGCTTAATATTTAAAAATCTGTGTGGCAGCATTTGTACATTTGATAAATGGGAAGATATTAATATTACTCAAATCATTGCTCAGCTCTGCTCAGCAGAATGAAGAAATGAGTCAAACTTTGACATCTGTGCTTCCAACCTGCTGTCTTGTAGACCATTATTGGTCATGTCTATACTAAAACATCGGAAGGAGCAGGGGAACAAGTTTGTGTATGGGACCCAAAGCGCTTAGACTGCTTAAGTCAGTGCCAGCTATCCCTTTGATTTGTTTTGGGTTACTCTTGTTTGCTCTCCCAAAATAATGCCTGGATGTGGTCTGGGGAACAGTTATCTCCAGGCCTGCTGCTCCCTGGCCAGACATTTCATATTGTCTCAGCACATTTCTTTCATTCAGTTTATACCAGATTCCCAGGTAGCACGAGTACATGCAACCTGTACCTTTCGTAGTCAATAGATATATGCCAGTACATGAAGCACAGCTCATATATTAGTCCATATATTTTGAACTGAAAAATATACACAAGATAATAATTGTATCTTAAGACCACGTAGGCACCACATGGGTCTGGAAGAAGAGAAAAGACTATTCTAGGCAGCAAAGGTAAATGTGACAAAACGACTGCATTTATCTTGATCTGTGTTTATTATAAAAAAATCCATCTGTCATTAGGTAGGTAGGATTTAAATGAATCATCACAGAACTAGATTAAGATAGATTCACTGTAAGATTTGAATGTGAAGAATGAAGATTTACAGCCTGAAGTGGAAGTGATATACAAATACATAGAATGTCAAACATGAAATGAAAAGCCGTGGATTAAAAAACTGGCTACTCTCCCTCTGTTGCTGTGGAAACGCATCTGGAGTACTGCATTTAGGCTTGGGGCCCCTGGCACAAGAAGAATGCAGAACTGTTGGACCAGGTCCAGAGGAGGGCCATGAAGATGATCAGAGAGCTGGAGCATCTCTCTTACAAGGAAAGATTGAGGGAGCTGGACTTGTTCAGCTTGAAGAAGAGGAGGATCTGGGGAGACCTCATTGCAGCCTTCCAGTACTTGAAGGGAGAGTTTAAGCAGGAGGGAGACTGACTTTTTACATGGTCTGATACTGATAAGACAAGGAGGAATTGCTTTAAATTGAAAGAAGGGAAATTTAGATTGGATGTTAGGAGGAAACTTTTTACTCAGAGGGTGGTGAGGCAATGGAACAGGCTGCCCAGAGAAACTCTGGATGCCCAGTCCCTGGAGGCGTTCAAGACCAGGTTGGATGGTCCAGATGGTCCAGGATGAGCCTGATCCAGTGGGTGGCAACCCTATCCATGGCAGAGGGATTAGAACTAGATTACCTCTAAGGTCCTTTCCAACCTAAGCCATTCTATGATTGTCTATGATTCTATTAAGTAAAGACTTCAGACTATCCAGATAAATAGCTATAGTATTTATTAGATTATTCCTTTTCCTCAGGAAATGTAGAAGAATAGATGAGGAAGCAATATTTGTTGATACTTTGCTGGAATGTTTGTCTCTTTACTGGTAAATGTGAGTATGGCTATTTAGGCATGCAGTAAAAGGCTCCAATTTTCCACTAACTCAGCATTAGTGGTGTTTTTATACGGTAAATCCCATTTAAATATAACCTCTTGTTATTAATGCAGTTAATTTGTAATAATTACATTGTTCTAGTGTGCTGTATTTTAGACCAGTAAGTATATTTGTTAATTGCTTTTTGTGTTTTTTTTTTTTTTCTTTTTTTTTTGGTTGTTCTTTTCTTTTGGTATTTGTAGTAGTCTGTCATAACTTAATATTTCTCTTGAGTATAACATGTTAATACCACATTGTTGAAATGCATGGGACTTTGTATTAGTTGACTTTATTTCAGCTTCTGTGTGAATTCCCTCTGCAAATTTTATGTAACCCTTCCCCTTATTTGGCCTTGAAGTAATGATCCAACCTATCAGCCCAGCTTTAATCCATTAATCAAGTTAAATTCATCACTCAGGATGTACAGATGTTGACTCCTGACAAAAGATTGTTTTCAAGAGGGGAGTGTTGATACTCTTTAAATATGTAGCAACTGAAAAATAAAAACATGGAACTATAGAAGTGTGGAATAACCTGACGCAGAGGCATCATCAAGTCCAACACCTGGGTCCACAAAGGACCAATCAAAATTCAGACAATTCTGAGAGCATTGTCCAAATGCTCCTTGAACTCCAGCAGGCTTGGGGCTGTGACCACTTCCCTGGGGAACCTGTTCCAGTGCCCAACCACATTCTCGGTGAAGAACCTTTTCCTAACACCTAGCCTGACCCCTTCAGTGCAGCTCCATGCCATTCCCTCAGGTCCTGTCGCTGTCACCAGAAAGTTGACATTAGCAGCTGCCTCTCCACTCCCCTCATAAGGAAGCTGTAGGCTGCCACAAGGCCTCCGCTCAGTTTCATCTATGCTGAACAAACCAAAGGACCTCAGTTGCTCCTCATACATCTTGCCCTCTAGACCGTTTACCATCTTTGTTGCCCTGCATTGGATGCTCTAATAGGTTTATGTCTTATATTGTGGTGCCCAAAACTGCACACAGTACTTCAGGTGAGGCTGCACCTGCATAGAGTAGAGTGGGAGGAGAAAATGTCATAATTTGATTTTCCCAAAGGATTATATTAAGGTCACACCTTTTTTTTTTTTTTTTTTAGTAAAATAAGATGCAAGGAAGTTACCTTGTAATTTATAGCAATTTTCAGTTGGAATTTCAAATGAAATTACTTTATTCTTTCTCTCACCACTTTGTGTCATCACACATTCAGTAGCTTTACTTGTGCAAACTTCATGGACTAATGGAGGTCTATGCATAGGAGTCCACAAGTCATTTTTTGTTGTGGAACTCATTTGAACTTGAGTATCGCTGTGGTTTTGCTTATGTTTCAAGTAATTTATATCTTTATGTATTTCTGTGCAAACACTTTATCATGCATATAAAAAAATCTTTCAACTTTGTATGTGTTGACAATATGTATCTCCTTGCTGAAAGAGAATAATGATTTAGTGAAATGTAGATCTTCCACAGGACTGTACTTACTACAGTAAATCTTTCTCTTAAAAAAATTTTCAGTTTCCAAAAACAAAAAACAAGAGAAACAGAGAGAAGAGCTCAGATTTATGGCAGTTTTCCTGTGGGAAGTAAGGGGTGATAACCATAACCTCCCAGTTAATAATAAACTATGCAAACTTCATTGATGTGTTTACATGTGATATGTTCACAGTAGTTTAATTTACTAATTCAATCCCTTCAAATGAACCAGTAAAAAACAGATTAAGGTTAGTCTTTCAAAGGGCCATAAGGAGGAGCTGGGGAACTACAGGCCTGTCAGCCTGACCTCGGTGCCAGGGAAAGTTATGGAGCAGATCATCTTGAGTGAGATCACATGGCACATGCATAACAACCAGGGGAACAGGCCCAGCCAGCACGGGTTCACGAAAGGCAGGTCGTACTTGTCCAACCTCATCTATGTCCGGGTGACCAGACTGGTAGATGAGGGAAAGGCTGTTGTCATAGTCTACCTAGACTTTAGCAAAGCCTTTGACATGGTCTCCCACAGTATTCTCCTGGGGAAACTGGCAGCCCGTGACCTGGACAGGTACACTCTTCTCTGGGTAAAGAACTGGCTAGAGGGCCAGGCCCAGAGGGTAGTGATTAATGGAGTTAAATCCAGCTGGTATCCCGTCACAAGTGGTGTCCCCCAGAGATCAGTACTGGGGCCCATCTTGTCCAAAATTTTTATTGATGACCTAGACGAGGGGATTGAGTGTACCCTCAGTAAGTTTGCAGATGACATCAGGTCGGGAGGAAGTGTTGATCTGCCTGAGGGTAGGAAGGCCCTTCAGAGGCATGTGGACAAGCTGGGTCGCTGGGCTGAGGCCAATGGGATGAGGTCCAACAAGGCCANGCTGGGATTGTTTAGTCTGGAGGAGGCTCAGGGGAGACCTCATTGCACTCTGCAACTTCCTGAAGGGAAGTTGTGATGAGGAGGGGGTCGGTCTTTTCTCTCAGGTAACTAATGACAGGACTAGAGGAAATGGCCACAAGTTTCTCCAGACGAGATTTAGATTGGATATAAGGAAAAACTTCTTCTCCGAAAGAGTGGTCAGGCACTGGAACGGCCTGCTCTTGAGGTGGTAGAGTCACCATCCCTGGTGGTGGTCAAGAAATGTCTGGATGAGATGCTAAGGGATATGGTTTAGTGGTTTAGTGGGTAATATTGGTGATAGGAGTTGAACTAGATGATCTTGTAGGTCCTTTCCAACCTAATGTTTCTATGATTCTATGATTCTATGAAATAGCAGCAACTTGTGCCCAAGTATAAATGTCTCTGTGGTTCAAAGATTCTTTAGTTGTTTGAATAAATGAGGGAAAACATGAGGTAGAAAATAATCAGGCTTAGTTTCTAGAACTATGGTTAAAATCATTCAATTAGTATATGAGGAGAAAAGAGAATAATCATTTCACTAGAATCTGATGGGAATTTAAGCATTTGCTTTCATGAAAAACTTCTAAAAAGGTTTTTATTTAATTCCAACCACAGATAACAGCTTTGAAAATTTCATCAAAGGAAAATAAAATATTTTTTTCCAACTCAAAGGAAAGTGCATTATTATGCATTTTTTCATCATACAAAATGTTAAAAATTACTCATCTCTGGATTCAATTATGTACGATATATTTTTGCATGTCTATTTGAGATATGTAAAACCAAGTCAAAATACACTGCTTGTTTATGCAAAATCTGTCTAATTGCAAAATATTATGGTATTAAGACTCACACATATTATATTTTAAATGAATTCTGATCAAGTTCTTTCTGAAGTCTGTAAGCATCACTTAAGTGAATTCATAGAAGCTAGAATTTTCCTGAGAGAACAAATAATGAATTTAGCAGGAGTTAAAAGTTCTAATTACATTTCAGTAAATAGGTATTTGTTATTATGTGTAACATATTGTTTGAAATGCATTTGATAATAATGGAATCATAGAATTGTTTGAGTTGGAAGGGACCTTTAAAGGCCCTCTAGTCCAACCCTCCCTGCAATAAACAGGGACACCTACAGCTAGATCAGAGTGCTCAGAGCCCCATCCAGCCTGACCTTGATTGTCTCCAGGGATGGGCTTCCACCACCTCTCTGGGCAACCTGTTTCAGTGCTTCACCACCCTTATCATATATATATTTTTTCTTATAACCAATCTAAATCTCCCTTTTCGTTTGAAACAGTTTCCCCTTGTGCTATCACAAGAGACCCTGCTAAAGCATCTGTTCCCTGCTTTCTTATAGTTCCCCTTTAGATACCGAAAGGCTACAATCAAAATGCATTAGGGATCTGAAAAGAATAATTTTTATGACTCTTGCAATCACTGTACCCAAAACATTTTTACTTTTCTATCAAATTCTTCCATGAATTCAATATGGGAGAATTTCTTTTGTTTTCCTTTATATAAAATAAAAATGAGCATGAGTTTTCACATAAAAATGTGCTCCTTTCAGGCAGTTGTATTTAAATGAACTCTAAGTGGTGATGTCTAATCCTCCAAAGGCTATGATTTTTTGCTTTAGATAAGCATCCAAAAGTCTGTTTGAAAAATGGACCTTCTGAAGAGTCAGTCTTATCTCTAGTTCATCTTAGGTGTGATTTTATAACCTCAAAGAAATCTTTCTTTAATTCACAATTTTGAATTTTAGCTTTAAAGACTGTGACAAGCAGCTTGACTTTTCACCTCTTGCTCACAGTTTGAAGAGGCTGAGATTGGAGAGAAAATTTGCAAAGATCCAAGTATTTACTTCATAACTTTTGCCTGCTCTCTACAAACAAATGAAAACCCACAAAAAAAAAAAAAAAAAAAAAAAACACCAGTGTCCCACAGTCCCGCAAGTAACATTACATTTCTCATACTTTCTGTGATAGCCTTTATGTCTGTTTTACTTTTCTATTGTATTTCTACTGACATAAAGACTCAAAGAAAATGTTTCCAAAAAAAAAGGATTTTTTGATAGAAATTGACTCTTTTTATTACTTTGATGGAAACAAAATAAAAAACTAGACTGTATGCAGTTTGAAAGGATCATCATATTCTAGTAGTATTTCCCTCATCTGCACTGTTAACTGCTCTAATGTTACAAGAAAAACTGTACATTTTTAACTCTCAAAATCTAAATATGAATGTTGGATGATAGCTATAGTTTCCCCATTTTCCTTAGAATTTAATGTTATAATAATAATAGTAACAGATATAGGGATGATATTCTTACTTTAATAATAACAGATATAGGAATAGTATTCTTACTTCATGCTAGCCATTTATAATGCAAACATCAATGTCTGCACTAATAAACATAAGCCTCCTTTATTGTCACTGGAAAGGAATAAATATGTGTAACTGGAAATAAGTAAACATGTGAGGCTACATTAATTAGATGTTAAGTACTTCTGTTAGGAAGAGAATTGCGACCATTAACGCTTATTTCTCTTAGCAGATTGTAAAAGGGCTTGAGCTTCAGTAGCTTGAGTACAGAAGTATAACATTAATTAGGCAAGTCTTTCCATAAATTAGATTCTTTTGCTTTTGCTTTGATTTTGATTTTGATTTTATTTTGGGTTAAATATTTTTCAGTGTTCATTATGGTCTTATTAACGTGATTACTAATGATGTTGCAACACAAAATAGAGGAGCTACTTCTAAGTACAAACAATAATATCTGTAAAAGGGCATTCACATTGTCTGAAAAGACTCACTTGCTAGGAGAAGAAAGCAATCTTTCTTTTCCATCATCTGTGATGCAGAAAATGGTTATTGGTGTAAAAGGATTTAAGTGTTCCTGTGCATCCCATGGTATATTTGGTTATCAAACTGTCTCTGTGTCTGTTTTATCTGTTTCTCGTTCTAAATTTTAATCAGAAAAGTATTAAAACCACAGCAAAACAAAACTTTCATGACCAGTATTTTAAAAAAGAATGGTTTCACTGAATTAGAAAGGAACAGTAAAACACTTTTTGTCTGCTTATGAGAATCTTCTTCTTTCTCAAAACTGTGATTCACATCAGACCTTTATCTTTCAATCTATTTTTTAACAGGTTGTAACCATGATAAATGTCACATTTCTGTATACACAAAGGTAATTTATAATGAAAGGTACTTCCTCTGCCTGGCATGTATGTCTCCAGTCTTTACTGTATTCTTTCAAAAAATCAAAGTATGTGATCTCTTGAGATCTTCCTTTGTAACCTGTGCAGATACTTACATTAATTTCATATTTGTGCCTTCAAATATTAATAATTGCAACTACAATGCCTTGAATAATGTGCTTCTAGGTAATTCATGTTCACATCATCTTTTTACTTTTTACATGAAAGAGAATTAATGAATTTCTGTTAGTCACAAAAACTTAGCATTTTTTTTTCTCTTTTCTCCTATTTTTCTAAAGGGAAGTGGCTAGCGGTCTGTATAATTCAAACTGAGCCTACAAATTTGTTGCCTGTTTGCTAAAATTAGACTGCTAGTAGGCATGAATACTCTTCAGTATGCTTGAGAATAAATGGAGGGAGAAGGCGTACTCTGTGCCCTGATCCTCTTGGAAGGATTCCCCTCAAGATCAGACACCTAGCTGTAGGGCTGGGACTCAGTTGCCTAGGCACTCTCATTTTTGCAGATCATTTCAGGAGTCTGTTTTAGTATGTGTTGAATAGCTCACAGGTTTCTTTCAACTGTATGAATTGCGTCTTTAGCAACAATAGCTAGTTCACATGAAGCCCTGTACTGTAGACAACTGCATTGAGGTAACAATCTGAAGATAAATTCCTCTTGTGCTTTCTAACGTTGGCTAAGTAGAACAACACTGTGCCAGATGTTAGCCAGTAGCAGTGAGATCAAACATGTTAAACATGAGCTGTTTTTCTTGGAGTACTATTATCAGATTCTGCTTAGGGCCAGTGGAGGTGATTAAAGAAGGAAAAAAAATCCTGCTTCGTTGTGATTTACCCAGTTGGAATCACAGAGGGTTTATGCCATAGCTCAACAAACACAGTCTCCATTAAAGGCATCCTTTGTGGCACCATACAGTCACTATAGTGTTTTTTATGTCAAATCCATTAGGCATCTGAAACATGTATCTTTTCTCCCATTTGGCTTCCTTTCTTGAATATATATTGTATACAGTCATCCCTAGGTAACTGCTTTTATTGCACAATCTTAAAATAAGGGCTCCCTGAGTAGATGGCACATTTCTCATTCAGACGTATGATTTGGACTTGAATGCTGTGAGCGTGGACAGGCCATATGTAAAGTTGTGTCAGGCTTCAGGGAAGGCATAAAACCCTTGTTTTTGTTTTATTATCAATAATGTCCTACAAATTTTGGGCCTGAGTCAGTCAATGCCATTATAATTGGCTGTCAGGAGAAGTCCCCAGTAACTGGAAAAAGGGAAACATCACTCCCGTTTTTAAGAAAGGGAGAAAGGAAGATCCGGGAAACTAATGGTCAGTGAGCGTAACCTCTGTGCCTGGGAAGATCAAGGAACAGATCTTCCTGAAAGCTATGTTAAGGCACATGTGAGATGAGGTGATCTGAGACAGCCAGCATGACTTCACTAAGGGCAGATCATGCCTGACCAATGTGGTGGCCTTCTGCGATGGGGTGATGGCATCAGTGGACAAAGGAAGGGCAACTGATGTTGTCTACCTGGACTTGTTCAAGGCCTTTGACATAGTCTTGCACCACATCCTTATCTCTAAACTGAAGAGATATGTATTTGAAGCGTGTACTGTCTCTTGGATGGTCAGAGCTAGAGGGTTGTGGTCAACGACTATATGTCCAGGTGGAGGCCAGTGATGTGTGGTGTCCCCCAGGGGTCTGTCTTGGGACTGGTGCTCTTTAAAATCTTTATCAGTGAGACAGACAGTAGGTTCGAATGTACCCTCATCAAGTTTGTGGATGTCACCAAGCTGAGTGATGCAGTTGGTACAACAAAAGGAAGGGATGCCATCCAAAGGGACCTGGACATGTTTGAAAAGTGGGCCCACAGGAACGTAATCAGATTCGACAAGGCAAAGTGCAAGATTTTGCACTTGGATTGTGGCAATCCCAGATGCATACTGGGAGAAGAACTCATTGAGGGCAGCCCTATTGAGAAAGACTTGTGGGTCCTGGTGAACTAAAGCCTTGACATGAGCCAGCAGTGTGCTCATGGAAGCCAGTTGGCCTAGAAGGCCAACTGTATTCTGGGCTGCATCAATAGAGGGGTGGCTAGCAGAGTGATGGAGGTGATTGTCCCCCTCTATTCTACCCTTGCGAGGCCCCATATGGAGTACTGCGTCCAGGCTTGGGGCCCCCAGCACAAGAAAGGTGTGAAGCTGTAGGAGTGGATCCAGAGAATGCCAGAAGAATGATCAGAGGGCTGGAACTTCTCTCCTACAAAGACAGGCTGAGTGAGCTGGGCTTATTCAGCCTGGAGAAGGATGAGACCTCATTATGGTATACCAGTATTTAAAAGGAACTTGCTATCAGGAAAGAGACTGACTTTTTACACGATCTAATCATGATAAGACAAGGAATAATCCTTCTAAACTAAAAAAGGAGAGATTTAGATTAGATGTTAGGGGTGTTTTTCCCTGAGATGGTGATGAGGTGCTGGAACAGGTTGCCCAGAGAATTTGTGGATGCCCCATCCCTCGAGGTGTTCAAGGACAGGTTGTATGGTTGTATGGGGCCCTCAGCAACCTGATACAATCTCTGATTTAGTGGCTCACAATCCCCATGGCAGGGGGATTGGAACCAGATGATCTTTAAGGTTCCTTCTAACCCATGCCATTCTATGATTCTGTAATTCTATGATAATTCAGGGTGAAAATGTGTTGAGATCCAAACTGGAGTAGCAAAACTTCAATCTGAATAAAAAGCAGTCAACTGAGATGAGAAGCCTAAGAAACTGGAGCTTGAGAAAGGAATTTTTTGAAGTCTGATTGGGATTTCTGAATGGGAACAAGTATGAATAGAGAAGGATGTATGAGAAATAGGCAGAAATTTCCTTGTTCACTATCTTTATTGTGTCTGTTCTACCATTTTTCCACAACTCTTCAGTAAGTTGCTAGGCTTGAATACAAATGCTGACAGGTTTAAGACTCCATTTCCAAGACAAAAGGGTGGATCCTGTGACCAGCTTTTGGATGTGAGGAACACAGTATATGACACACAGGTGATAGTGATACAGAAAGTTCAATATTCTGAAGAGTGTTTTACAGATTGCAGTGGTGACATTTGGAAAATATGTCAGTCTTTAGACAGAGTGGAGATAGCTGGCTGGTAAAAATTACTATTTCTGAAACAGCAGGAAGCAAAATCTTTATATGACAGTTGTTTTGAAAGCAAGAAACTATATGTGAGCTAAATTATTGCAAATAGTCACTTTGTACATATTGTATGGATACCTTATATAGACAAATTCAGTCATTAGAAAAAAATGAAAGAACTATTAATTAAGGTGAAAGTTTCCCAATCAAATTGTTCAGTGAAAGCTAGTTATAGACAAAAATATTGATCATATGTTGTGACTTGCAGAGGTACTTGAGATTTATTAAAACATTTCTTGTTTGTTAAATATTGGCTAGTTAATAGGGCACATCAGGGAATTTACATTCAATGATTAAACATTCATGCTCATGTATTTAAATGAATACAGTAAGAAACATTATCAGGTTTTTAGTTTATGTTGTCCTTTTAAGACTTAGATACACTAGACACGCAGACAAATCTTAAATATAGGTAAACTAAGAGCACTGACTCCTGTTTACCATAATTGATTTAGCTGAGAAGGTGGTCTCTGCTGTGTTTACTCTAGCCAATATAGCTGAACCATGCAAGATAGAAGGCATCCACCAAAACCATTTAGAGACCATCACTTAAAGACAAACCGAATATATTTCTTCTATATGTTAATATATCTTTAGTGAGTTTGTATTGGCTGGCTGCCAGATACTCACTGAGATGCTCATGCTCTCTCTCCCTCCTAAAGAGTGGATAAATTAAAAAAAGGTAAAAAGAAAAATCTTGTGGATTGAGGTGGGGACAAGGAGATCACTTACCAGTTGATCACAGGCAAAAAAGACTTGACTTGGGGAAAATTGAATTTATTGACAATTACAATAGAGCAGGCTGTTAAGAAACAAAGATAAAAACTGAAACACCTTCTCCCTCCCACCTCCTTCTTTCCATGCTACACTTCATTCCTTCATTCCTGACTTTCTCTATCCACCCTCTGCACTCCTTTATTCTCATATTTTTCCCTGCTCCAGCATCAGTCCTCTCCATAGACTGCAATGTGGATATCTGATCTGCTTTGGTCCTTCATGGACTGCAGGGTAATTTTTGCTCCAGCTCCTGAGCACCTCCTCCCACTCCTTCTCTGACCTTGAAATTCACTGGGTTGTTTCTTACAGTTCTATTTTTCTTCCTCACTCCTCATATTGCAAGGCAGTCAGTGCCCTTCTTAAATTGGGTATCCCAGATGCACCACCATGTTGGCCACTGGGTCCAGTCATGACCTGTAGTGGGGCAGCTGGAACCAGCTTTGTCTGGCATGGGGCAGACCTGGCCTGCAGCCCTCTGCAGCCACCCCTTGACATATAAACTCAGTACAGTAGCATGCTGGTCACTGGTGCATCAGGTACAGCAGGAGGCTCTTCTATTGTTATCAGGGATGAATTGCTTTTAGAAGTGGGGACAAGCAAACAGGTTGAAGAAGTACTCAAGTTCACCATTCACTGCTTAACCTAGGTACAGTTATGAGCCAGCACTCTGGAGAGCTGTGTGGAATTGAAAGGAAGTACTTACAGTGCGTAAAGAGCAAAATTTTGAAGGTTTGGCGGATCAGATGGCAGATCTGCAGTAAGTTAATAAGTGCATTGGCAAATTAATTTTTATTTTAACATATTTTTTATTTGTTCAATTTTCTAATTATTGATTTTAATTTGAGAGAACATTTTGCTTGTACATAAGCTCCTTTTCTATGCAAAATATTTTTGATAGATTCAGGACTAGTTCTTTTGAGACAGTCACAAATGGCACCCAGTAATTTCACACTATGAAGTATGATCTCATAATTGATATTTTTTTTAATAACTTCCACAGAAAATGGAAAAAATCAGTAGATACTGGAAATACTTAGTAACTTCGTTACTTAGTAACTTCTCATAACGTGCTGAGGACCAGTGGCCCAGAATGGAGGTGTCAGTGATCTTATTTTAAAGCTCTTGTCACTAAGGAATTTGATGTGTCTGCTTCTCAGGATTCACTTTTTCTTTGAATACACTGAGCAAGATGATGTCTCTGTTCATTGAAGGGGAGTTAGGCTAGATCACCTTCAAAGTTCCCTTCCAACTCAGGTGATTCTATAATTCTATGATCTGTGATGTACAGTGTCACGGTATACTCCATATCAGAAGAAAATATATATAATTAAACCTTAATTGTGATTAAACCTGTGAATTCAGTGACATTTTATGAAGCTATAAAGTACTTTTCTTGTAAAATATCAAATGGAATATCTAGTTCATTACAAATTCTGATTATCTGTCGAATCCATAAACGTTATTCTATTTTACTGTGCTATAATTTCTACAATACATAAGTCATAACATAGAAAGTGCTTAGAGAGATAGCATTAAAAAAGAACAATCAGTGTGGGGATTTTTTAGTAGTCCTATCTGATTCCTTTTTCCTTTTTTCTTGCTCTTCCTTTTTCTAATTAACTACCATTTCCCTTCTTATATCAAATGATACAATTGTAAGTCATTATTGAGAATACTAATAGCCCTAGAAGCAGTTGCTTCACACATAAATTCTCATGCATGTATGACTGTTTGTCAGATCATTGGATTTTAATTTCTCATAATTCGTTATTTCTTCAATTGGTCTAGAAAGAATAATTGAAGAACAGCAGGTGATCTTTATTTCCTTTATTTAAGCTTGTTTCCTAGCTCATGCTTTTAATGGAAAAGTTATTTCACAGCAAGATGGCTATGAATTCTTCTGTACACCAGAAGATGCCACTGTAGCACTCACTGACAAACAGGAAAGACTGATGACAGAGGAGAAGAGCATATATTATCAGCTGTAGCATCTGATTGATTGCTCCTGAGCAGGTATTACTGTGAGTGTCCTAAAAGTAAAGGCTCTTAATTTTGTTGGGAGAATGACATTCTGCAATATTTTTAGTTTTTGAAAAAGGAAAAAAAAATAAAAGCATATGGAGAACAGTGTTGCGACGCGAAGGCTCGGACAAACACTAGACGATCAATATGATCAAGTGAATGCCAATTTATTACAGCTCACACAGATTCTTTTATAATTATTTGTTATCTTACCAGAGACACATGGCTATTAGTGATTGGTTAAAGACAGTGAAACACACGTTAGCAGTCCATTTCTAATTGGTTACTGACAGCTGTTGGGAAGTGCAATGTTATTGAGAAAACAGTTCCTGTTATCGCATTCGGGAGTCGTTCTTATTTCTGGATGTTCTTATTTTTGGCTGTTTTCTGACCTTGTCTTTGGCACGTACCTCAGATCCTGACTTTATCTTCTGCACGCACCCCAGCATTGTATTCATACCAATCATCTCTGCTTAGATTTCTGCATTGTCCATAATTGCTGGATTGCTCACATGTCCGTTGTTGTACAAAAATTCTCCCACAGAACAGGAATTAAAGGAAATAGTTATTTTTTTTTTGTCATTATTTCATTTACTAAAATCCTAGTGCAGTATTTGCCAAATTGTGAACAACATTGTAGCAAATGTCAATGAGTACATGCTTTTTATCTAAAAGGTTTTTCTGGAAAGGATTTTCTCTCTGTGTAATATAATGTATAAATAACTTAGAAAAAAAGGGAAGGGAAGGGAAGGGAAGGGAAGGGAAGGGAAGGGAAATTCTCAAGCCTCTTTAGGTTACTATTTCATTTTCTTCTACACCCAGTTAATCACAGAGAGGTTTGANAGGGAAGGGAAGGGAAGGGAAGGGAAATTCTCAAGCCTCTTTAGGTTACTATTTCATTTTCTTCTACACCCAGTTAATCACAGAGAGGTTTGATATCATCTATCTACTGCAGTGTCATAATTCCTCTTCTTTAATCTTTTTCTTTAAAATAAAAAACAGGTGTGTGTGCAGTCCATCACTAGCTTTAGAAACAAGGGTTTTCTCCAGGTAATAAAGAAACAGGCCAGCTAGGAAAAATTCTTCCCCAAAATATCTAGCTAAAAAGATGCTTTTAGATTTTATTTTATTTTAGGAACAATTTGAACATATTATGTCTTGGCAGCAATGCCACTTGCTGGTGACAGGGGAGAAGAGGAAGGGAGGTTACGATGGAGCCCCACTTATGGTCAGAAAATCTCAAATTGATCATCTGTAAAGAAATATAGTTGGAGAAGAAAACAGCTGTAGAATCACATCCCTTGAAAGAGATCTCTATTAATGATTTGTTCTAACAGATGAAGTGGTGCCTATGTAAGAAAGAAAGCAAAAATATTCAAAGTTCGTGCACTTATGTTTTCCAGTGTGACATTGCAATTCACTATCAAATGTTGCTAAATGGGCAACCAGTATTCATTCCTGAAACTTGAATTATGCAGGGTTTTCTACTATGAAATGTTTAAAATACAATGGGGAAAAAAATCATAAGCGATGTGCAGTGCAAATTCTATGTCATGTTTTATCAGGGAAAAAGATGTCTTTTTCAATTATTGCGTACAGATTTCATATCTTGAGGTTAAGCAGGTTTATCAGCTTAGAGCTGATGATTCTTCTGCCTAGAAGTAGGCATAAATTAACTCTACATGGAGTTGGGGTGAAGAGGAAGGGCTTTTCGAGTTGGTCAAAAGTGGCAAATTTACATGTCCCTCACATCTATTCAGACTGTTCAATATGCTAGGTAACTTGGTTGCTAGAAATAACTTTCATCTCTTCAGCTTGCAAGTAACAGAATTTGTCAACAGAATTCATAAGTTACTATGCAGAATAAGAGGATTGTCTGTGTGCATTGCTGTCCTGGTTTCAGCTGGGACAGAGTTGATTTCCTTCATGGCATCCCGTATGATGCTGTGTTTTGTCTTTAGGGGAAAAAGCAATGATGATAACACACCAGTGTTTTAACTTTTGCTGAGCACTGCTGCACAAAGCCATAAATATAAATAAAATATAAATATAAAATAAGATATAAAATACTCTTATACCAAATATTTCTCAGTCACATGGATTGAATGCACGTACAGAATTAGTCTAATATTAGGAAATAGTCTAATATTTTGGCAGTCCTATGGACCAAACTTTAGCCTTCTTATTTAACTCACCATAAAAATGTTATATAGCAATTATGCTTTGAGAATTTTTGTTCTGCTTACTATCATGGTTACTCTGTTTTTGTGTTAACTTTGTAAAATCTCATCTTAGTATATTTAGGTTTTGTGAATATTAAGCACATACTAAAGCTAAGGCTATAAAATACAGTTACATTGCTAAATAACCTTTATATAATTAAAAGTCAAAATTACATCTTAAATGCACTACTGACATAAAAGTAAATAAAAGTAAATAAAAGTAAGTAGACTGTCTGTTTCAAACTTAGGATCCTCTCACTGTAACGGCAAAAATTATGTTCAGAAATAGGATTTATTAAAAAAAGTGACCTAGTATAAAGCTAAAAATGTCTGTAAATAAGGGTAGATTTAGAAATAAAATGAAGTCTGAAATGAATTTTGATGCTAATGAACACCTTCCACAATTTCTACTGTAGTCTATGGCTTCTATGTTTACTGCTGTTCAGTGACTTGTGTTATTCAGAAGCACTCAATATTAGGTACCTGTGAGTCAGAGGTCTGTGGCTGAGGCGTTTAGTGTGCAATAGAATTTTTCAATGACTCACATACAGGGCAAGTGAGATGGCCAACAAATATTATATCACTGTGCACATCAATTTTGCAGCGAGAAACTGCTTATTTCTGCCTTTACTGCATTGTTTTCATCTTTTACTTATCTATAAAAATTATAGTGGAACCAAAATCATTTATGATGAAGCTCTTAGTCATAACTGTGGCCATTTCTCAGTCTTTTCTCATTTTTGAAGACAGCACTGGAAAATATTGTGAGAAAATGTGGAAAGTAATTAAAATGAAACACTTTGATGGATCACCTGAGTTTTCCCTTTTGTGAAAGCATCCACATTTCAATAACATTTCTTTAAATTACAGTAGGTATACAAAGCAGAAAGAAGGAGAACACGAATGAGCTTTTAGTTAATTTTGAAGTTTGGGTTAGAGTGTTTCCTCTCACATATTTTGATTTTGTTCATTCTTAGCGGTCAAAGGTGGCTAAAATTAAGCATTAAAAATAATAAGTACCTTATTTTATTGTCTTTTTTTCTTTCTTTTGTATAGCTATTGCATCACGAAAATTAAAGTAGATGTGGAAAATAGGAAACAAATGAGGGTGACAGAGCACTGGAACAAGCTGCCCAGAGAGATGTGAAGTCTCCTTCTCTGGAGATATTCAAGACCCATCTGGATGCTTTTGTGTGCAACCTATTGTGGGGAGCCTGCTTTAGCAGGGAGGTTGGACTTGACTGATGGCCAGAAGTTCTTTCCAACCCCTACAGTTCTGTAATTCTATGTTTATCATTTAACTTCTAGGTGGACTACTTTTAAACAAACATCAATCTAATCACTGTTCCCAAAACCATGGAACTGTGGAGTAATAAAAATTAATAGTTTGTCTGCATGTACAGGATGCCTAATGAATTATATACATACTGTACTCTCTGAAGATGAGATTTCCAGCAAATCAAAATCCTATAAAGAGGAACATATAGCATATTTTATTAATGTTCATTGTGGTCAGTATCTCATATGTTTGTGTATGGATCCATACTGTTTGTCCAGATAAACAGTAATTTTTCTTTTCATTAAAAGATATCATACTAACACGTACTGAGATTGTAAGCCTTGCAGCTGAAATAGGAAATAACTAAATCAAAATTTAAAATTGTAAATATCTGAAACATTTTTCTTGAAATGTGTCTTGAATTTTTCTTGTAAATGTGTCAGTTTTCTGTGCTTCTCTGTGACCTAATTAGTGAGTCTCCAAGTTTGTGTTAGTTCATTCTCATTAGAAAGATAAACGGATACTTCAACTGTGAGGGTTTTTTCTGTGTTTAGAAGTATACACATCATTGTTTTCCTGAGTACAATAGGAATTAAGCTGTAGATTTGTTTGGTTGCTTTTTTTGTAATTCAAAATTTTTTACTTAAATGCATTCTATTTTTTCTCTTTTTCTGGAATGTGTAAACAACATGTTTTCTAACCATATCCTTTGCTTTCTTACTTCCTTTTTTGTGCTTTTGGCACAGAGAATTTCAGTTTTATTCATTTATCTGAAGGCTCTACTAGCTCTCTTCTAGTAATCCCTCTGCTCTCATTTTGAGCAAAGAAGAATCTTCTAGTATTCTGACTAGTATGGATTTATTTCTGTATATGTATTTTTTCTAAGTAAAGGGATTCCCTCCTGTTGCCTTAACAAGGTTTTGCTGAATATACATTCAAAAATTAACAACTCAAAAATCAAATTTCTAATAGATTTGAATTTCCTCCCGAGTATTTAAATGTTTATTTTTCTTTTTATCTCACTTTTATCATTTTAAGATGGCAAATTTTCCAAGTTTTCTCCACAGCTATGAGCAACATGAAAAAGGTATTAAAAAGCACTTTTACTCAATCCCGTGACTCAAGGATCTTTAAAAAAGCATTAAATATCCAGGAACAGTGATAAAATAGACATAGCTGACACAACATTAGCTACCATAATGATTTCAATAGATTTCAGGTTTTGGAATCACAGAGAAATATAGACCTTGTCATAACCCTTTCTGTATTTACTCCCGTTCCCAGGCTTTCTTTAACGGCTGACAGAAATGGCAAGAAAAGAGGAAGGACATACTACATATGAAGAGGTGGTGTTACCATGTACTCATATGTGAGACAGAAGCCCCATTCCTAAGCCAAAAGTGACTGTCTCCAGCTTCAGTAAATATTAGTTTAAAAAGTTGTGTTGATCATATTGATGAAACATCAAAGACTTTAGAATCCTTGTAGCAGGGAATACCGTTAGGAACACAGGTTGAGCCAAGGGATGGTGCGATTTCACGTGAGTGTGACAAGGCTAATCAGAAGTACGTCTGAAGTGCTTATGTACCAATTCACACAGTGTGAGGAAGAAGCAGGGCAAACAGGAAACATTGACAGACTTATGAAATCATTGGTATTAGTGAGACTTGGTGGGACAAGTCTCTCAGCTGCAGTTCTGGGATAGAGGGGACAGGCAGGGCAGGGAAGGTAGAGATGTTGCATTGTATGTAAAGGAGAGATTAGACTGTACAGCTCTTGCTGTTAGGGATGATGCAGTAGAGAGTGTCTGGGTGAGGATAAAGGGTTTGGATAGGAAAGCAGTTATCATCATGGGTGTTGGTTATTGACTGCCTGCCCAGGATGGTGGCGCAGATGAGCTATTCTACAGACAACAGAGATCTTATGATCAGTTGCCCTTGTCCTTATAGGAGACGTCAACTTCCCAGACATAAACTGGGAATATCATACTGCTGTGACATGTCTGGACAATTCATGAAACGTGTTGAAGGTATCTTCACAAGTGGTGAGTGAATCAACTAGGAAAGGTGCCCTCCCATATCTGTAGCTTGAGAATACAGAAGGCCTTATGGGAGATGTGGTGGTACGTGACTGTCTTGGCCTCATTGATCATGAAGTAGTTGAATTCAAAAGTTTTGATGTAAGGAGAGAAAAGGTCAGCAGAGTTGCCAGCTTGGACTTTAAGAAAGCAAACTCTGAACTACTTGGGGAGATAGTAGTGCCCCTTGAATTCAGCTCTAGGGAATTTAGGGGTCATTGAGAGTAAGTTGCTTTTCAAGAACCATCTTTTGAAAGCCAAGAAGCAAGAAATTCTGTTGTGCTGCAAGTCAAGTAAGCAACAAAGAAGACCAGACCAGCTGAATACAGAGCTCCTCCTGAAACTAGAGCAGAAAATAATCTCCGGAAATAGCGTCAGGCTTCTCAACTTGAGTAGGCAGTGGCCAGAATGAAGTCAGACAATAAAAAAGACATTTTAAGTATAGTAGCAGAAAGAGTAGGTCAAAGGAAAACATTATAAAAACTAATACTCAGCTCCAATAGTCACAAGTAAGGAGGAGAAAAAGGCAGACACATATAATGCCTTTTCTTTTCCCTCAGTTTTAAATTTTGATTTTAATGAAAGATCTTGGGCTGCCCTGACCTCAGAGTTGGAGTACCATGACTGCAGTCACAGTAATTTTTCATTTGTGCTCACCAAAATTGTGTAACAGTTGTCTAAGATCGATGTTCAAAAATCCATGGAGCCTTACAGGATTCACCCAAGACTACTGATGGAGTGAGCGAATGATTTACCAAAGGTCATGAGAGTCTGGGGTGTGGCCCCTGATGACTGGAAGCTAGCCAATGTTATCGCGATCTTCAAAAAGAGCACAAGGGGAGACCCAGGAAACTACAGACCTGTTAGTTTAACCTCAGTCCCTGGAAAAATTATGGAGAGGATTATCCTGGTATTTAAAGGTATTTAAAGAACAAAGGTATTATTAGGAATAGACAACAGGTATTCATCAAGGGAAAATCCTCAGTAACTTGATCTTCTTCTATGATAAGGTCACACACTTAGTGGATGAAGGGGAGGCAGTGGATGTAATCTTTCTGGATTTTAGTAAGGCTTTTGATACTATCTTCCACAGCATACTTCCAGACAAACTGTCAAACTGTGAAATAAACAGGTTCACACTTCACTGGGAGATGAATGTGCTGAATGACAGACCTCAAAGGACCATAGTGAATGGAGATACATCTGGTTAGGGGAAGGCCACTGTTGTTCTTTCAGACGACTGAATTCTAGGGCCAGTTCTTTTTGACTTTTTATCAGTGGTCCAGATGCAGGAGTTGAATGCATCCTTCGCAAGTTTGCTGACGATACTAAAATGGGAGATGTTGGTGACTCCCTGGAGGAACAAGAAGCCTTGCAGGGGGGATCTAGATACATGAGAGCACTGGGCAATCATCAGCGGCATGAAGTTCAGCAGGGGTAGGTGCCAGGTTCTGCACCTGGGAAGGAGTGATGCTGGACACAGGTGCAGACTGGGTACAGACAGATGAGTGACTGGATTGAAAACAATCTGGGGTTGGTGGTCAACAGCAGGCTCAGCATGAGCCAGCAGTGTGCCCTGGCAGCCAAGAAGGTACACTACATTTTAGGATGCATTTAACACAGCATATCCAGCTGGTCAAAATATATATTTCTCCTGCTTTATTTAGCATTGGCATGGGTTCATGTTGAATATTACGTGCAGTTCTGGGTTCCACAGTATAAAAAATATGTAAAGGTCCTTGAAAGCATCCAGAGGAGGGCAACAAAGCTGACAAAAATGCAGGACAGCATGTCCTATGAGGAGAGACAGAGGACACTCAGGTTGTCCAGTCTGGAGAAAAGGATGCTGAGAGGTGATCTCATTGCCCTCTACAACTTCCTGAGGAAGGGAAATGAAAAGGGAGTTCTCAGTCTCTTCTCAATGGTAACTGATGAGGAAATAGTACAAAGCTCTGCTAGGGTGGTTTAGAATCAACATCGGAAAACATCTTCCTCAGGGAAGAAATATGTGTGTACTGGACATTTTTGTTTGCAACAAATCAAGGTCAAAAATTTACACATCTTATCTGAAGTGCAAGAAGCTTTGCTTCTGATGGTCCTTATCTGGCTCAGCTAAGGACTTCAGTACTGTCTGTGTTACTGAGTAATCAAACGAGATCTGTGTGATTCCCCTTGACCAAAATAAAGAATGTTACCTGTATAAAACTTTATTTGTTTACTCCTTTAGTGAGTATAATTATCTTCTCTTGTCTTCCTTAGTTAGCTACAACATTTTTATAGGTAATTTGAAAGCATGAAGATTGATGAGAATGAAGGCCTAGTTTGCAATTTTGCTCCGAAACCTGGGCTGTCATTAGAGAGAACTTTTCAATGGAGGTATGTGATTAGTCCAGTTCTCTTCGCTGGATGTAAAATTGTGCTTGTCCCTCTGCAGGTATGCAGCACTTAAAATAAAAAAAAATAATAATAATAATAAAAAAAAACTGTTTGAAGTAAACTAAGACATACTATTCATTTCCTCTTTATGAGATCCTAAGAAGCCATTTATGTAGTTTTGCTTCCAAGCAGAAGGTACCCATATGTTTTCAAACTTTGCCAGGGCAGAAGAATGACCAGGGGGAAAAAAAAAGACATTCTGATGAGATCATTGGAAATGAGAATGGGTAAAAATAGATGTGAGGAAATACTAAGGCCACACAGTTGTTTTTTTTATTTCAATGGAAGTACAGTTTCTGCTGATGAGTTTCCTTCTCAAAGTCAAACCCAACCAAACCTCCCAAGTGCACTGTGGTATGTACTTGTTTAACCTGCGTAATTAAATAAATACTGTTTTGGAAAATGTATTTTACATTTATTTTTATCTTTTATGAACAGATCTGGAGAGATGTTAAAGTCTTTGTTTTTAGAAGCGTTAGCTTAACATTCATTGGCTATAAAATTAAGAACTGATCTGTCCTTCGTGAATAATTTAAATAAAATGATTATCAAGGAAAATGCAGGAACAGAAGAGGCTAAGTTAAGCAAGCAGTGGATTTTTGAACTTAATCACTCTCTCTATTTTTTTTTATTTTTTAATTTTAAGTTGTAAGCCACATAATTGAGTTTTAAGAGCTTGACACATCACTTCTCAGTAGTTATTTGTCATTATACTCTCTAAGCCATTTTCAAATACAAGATACTGCAACTTGACTTGTACGTGGACTATCCTTTCTGATACATTCCTCTGGCACATCACCTTTTATAAGTCCTGAAAAAATCCTCCAGGTGGATCTGCTAACAATCCAAAGATCAGCAATTCTGGCTGTTCAAGAGAAATCTTTGCTTTTTCAGGAAAGCAATAACTTTTCTTTCCTCTCCACCATAACAGTGTATTGCCAGAAATTAAGCAACTGGTATTATCAGATCTCTTGATATTTCTATTATTTACTATTTTATTTGTTTAGGCATTTTTATTTCATTTATTTGCGCAGGATGTGTAACATGGCTCTGATGAAATTGAAGCAATGTACTTCAGTGTAGCGAATGACATTCCAGGAAGAACAAAAGCTGTTGCTGTTGCTAAATCATGTCTGTGGATCTCATCATCTCATTTGTACTTCCAGTATTCATGAATATAGTCACACTAGTCCTTCAGAGAGTATTGTGTGTGCACATATGAATATTTCAAATTAAAAATGAAAAAAACTAACTTACTTCTCTGCTAACCCCTAATTTTCTTTTAAGTACAACAAAGCAGTATCAATATTGTACTTCCACAGTATTAAATTGCATTTTCTGCTTTAAACTTCTGTGAGTCACATAATCCTTTAAATTCACTTTTTTTTTTTTTTATTGTCTTACTCTGCCTTATCCTTAATAAATTGATCTCAATTGATCTCAGTTTTATGGAATTATTCTTCCTCTGTAGACTTCCTTTTCTGTCTGATCTTATCCTGAGTAAATCAGTCTTTATTCTTAAATCTAACTTGAATACTACTCCTGAATCTAAATTCTGATTTGTTTTATCTGTGGATTTTCTCTTTCCCTCATGCCGACATGCCATTTTTGTTTTGCTAAAGCATGTCTAGTTAGAGAATTCTGGGCTGGAAGTGTACTTTTGCTGATTAATCAGAAGGATTAATCAAAAGGAATGGAACCACTGGTAAAGAAACATCCTGTATTTCAAATTAACCTGGTCCATTGAACTGACTTGCAACATTTTAAAAGGAACACATGGTGAATTTCAGTAGCAGGTGTACATTTGTGTAATTTTTGGAAAGAAAGTACATATAAATTTTTTGTACCTCCTCATAGGGATAATTAGTGAAAAAATATATAGAAACCTTTGCAAAAGCCTCCTGAAACTATATATGGCAACGAAGATCAAATGAGTTTAAAAATATGTTTCTCCCTATACCTCTTGAAAATTCAGTGGATGTGGTATTGAATATATATGTGTATTATGGTAAAATTCTCTTTCCTTCATCAAACCCAAAGAATATTAGACAGAAAAATCAGCTTGAGAGAGGAAGTTATTGCATGGGTGAAAAATAATTCAATATTTCTTATCGCTGTAGGTAGCTTAATGCCTACAGGAAATTTATTATATATCTGCATCATTGAGAAGAGCTTTCAAATACATGAAATTACTGAATTATATCCAAAACTAGACAGTGCCAGTAGATGTTTACTTAAGATAATGGAACTCCGGAGAAAAAAACATATGTTAATCACCACATTAATATGAAAACTTATTTTTAGAATGAAATAATTACTTGTGCCTGGATCATCTGAAAGGACTTATGAAAGTCATACAGATATGGAACAGCTCACATTATTTGAAAAGAACCTTCATTGCATTTCAAAGTTGCAATCAGACATAATAGTTGTATTATACTTTATGAGTTGGAAGTACATTATGTGTTCAATTTTTTTTCCTTTTTAGACGGAGTGTAACAATTACATCATGAAAATGAAATTGTGATTAAATTCTGTTGAATTATAAAGCACAAGCAATGAACATAAATTTAAGTATAAAAGTGTTTTTTTGGCTATCAGAAACACATTCATCAATGGAAGAAAATTCATATGGTCAGTTACATATTTTCTTCTGATTACGTTATAGAGATGTGATGTCTCAAATAGTACTCCCAATCCCATGCTTTTGTACTGGGATAGCATAAAATCTATGTTTTAGTCTTAAACCTAAAGACATTGCTGAAGCAAAAATTTCTGTAGGCTCTTTGAAGACTGGTTCACCTTTTCATTTGTATTTGCTTACATTTTGCCTGGAGTACAATGTATATTAGCTACTTGCGCTAGTGCAAAAGAAAATAAATAATAGCAGGTGGAAATATCTGGTGAACTGAAGCCAGTGACAGAATTATACATCTTCACATTATATACTTTCACAAAGTTGGTATAAACAGATTGCTTGTCATTTGGAGTCGTGCTGATCTTAATTTCCTTTTATAACAAGTTTACCCATCTAGTTGATCAGAGAAAGCCAGTAGATATAACCCTCTTCGGACTTCAGCAAAGCTTCAGTTCTGTCTCTCATTCTGGACAGAATGTCCAGCATACAACTAGACAAATACTTAGGCATATATAGACAAATATAATGGATGAACAACTGGCTGACAAGTTACGATTAAAGGGATATGTATATGAGTTTACATCAGACTGGTGGCCAGTCACTAGAGGCATCCCCCAGGGCTGTTTTAGGACCACTTCTCTTCAGAGTGTTTATAAATGATTTGGACACAGGACTCAAATGCTTACTAAATAAATTTGTAGACGATACTAAATTATGAGGAGCTGTTGACTTCCTTGAGGGTAGAGAGGCCTTGCAGAATGACCTTGACCAATTAGAGGGCCGGGAGGTCACCAACCACCTGAAATATAACAAGTGTCAGATTCTGCACCTGGGGCAGGGTAATCCTGGATATACATATCCACTGGGGGACAAGAAGCTGAAGAGTAGCCCCACATAATTGGTTTTGTGGGTTTTCATTGACAGCAAAATGAATATAAGTCAACGGTGTGCGCTGGTGGTCAAATGGGCCAGCCATGCCCTGGGATACTCACACACTGCATAGCTAGACAGACAAGGGAAGTGATTGTCCCACTCTACTCTGCGATGGTGTGGCCTTACTTCAAGCACTGTGCGCAGTATTGGGCACCATGATATAAGACACGCATAAAACTATTTGTACCCAAAGGGAGGGCAACAAAAATGGTGAAGGGTCTAGAGGGCAAGATGTATAAGGAGCAGCTGAAGTTTATGTTTTCAGCCTAGAAAAAAGGAGATAGCAATAGGACTTGAGGGAATGGCATGAAGCTGAATCAGGGGAGATCCAGATTGGCTGTTAGGAAAAGGTTCTTCACCTAGAAGGTGGTTTGGCACTGGAACAGGCTCTCTAGGGCAGTGGTCATGGCTCCAAGCCTGGCAGAGTTCAAGAAGCACTTGGACAATGCTCTCAGAAATGTGGTTTGTATTTTGAACAGTTCTATGTAGATCCAGGAGCTGATCCTTGTGAATCCCTTCCAATGTGGGATTTTCTATGATTCTGTGGTCTGTAGACTTAGTAGACTTAAAGGACCCTGATATACACAAAGATGATAAAGGGCCTGGAGCATCTCCCTGATGAGGAGAGGCTCAGTAATCTGGGTCTGTTCAGCCTGGAGAAAAGAAGGCTGAGAGGGGACCTGGTCAATGTTTATAAATATCTTAGTTGCGGGAGGCGAATGGAGGTGGGGAATCTTTTTTCAGTGGTCTGTGGGGACGGGACAAGGACAAGGGGCAATGGCCTTAAACTGGAGCACAGGAAGTTCCACACCAACATGCGGAAGAACTTCTTCACAGTGCAGGTGAATAAATATTTAGGAGTTTGATTGTGCAAACTGACTGCTAAACACAAATAATAGATATGTAAACTAAGAATACATTTTTAGAGAAGTCTTGGGAGACTTGGACTTCCTAATGTATGATGATACATATGACTATTTTTTTCTTCTGTCTTTTATCAAAGGAATTGATGTAGGTGAAACCTATCAGGCTTTAATGCACTGTTTACTGCGTCAGTGAAGATGATACAGTTAATAATAATCTGTACATTTTGGCCGAAGACCACTGTTTTTCAAAAGTAATGACTCTAATACCTTGCATGCAGTGCATTACATAACTATGCACATGACCTTTTCATCTTTCTTTTTTAAAAAAACAACTATGTTTGTATTTATTTTGCTAAATTATGATTGTAGATGTGTTTGCTAAAGTTCTCATTAACACATAAGAAGTCCTTTCTGAACTCACTGCCTGTGTAAATATTGATAGCAACACTGGACAGCTGAATCTCTAGTGCGTTCATCAAGAAAATTCTAAGAACAGGAGTAAACAGATGTAAAATTGTGAATATCTTAAGACTGTTTTGTGGAATATAATAATTAGTGCATGCCATTTTCTTCCCACTTTTAGTGTAATTTTTCATAACTAATTTTACAATCTAAAGTTATATTCATTCTGTCTCTTCTGGTAAGTACTACTAGTTCAGGAACCTAATATATGTGTTCTATTTCTTATCCTGGTTGACGTCAGTCCATGCTAAGCACTCAAAGCGCTCACATAATTTATTGAAAAATAATTTTCAAGTTAAACAGGAAACATAGGCTTTGTTTCTTTGGAAAGATAAACTAGTCATCAATATTACAAATGTAGAAAGATATTTTCAACCTCTCAGGGGCTCCTACACACTTGACCTTTCAATTACCTGCAGACTATTTACTATCTAAATCAGCTCCTCAAAGAAAGCAGCTGTCGTGTACTTAAGAGTTAGCGTGCCCAGTGGAGACAGTAAAAAGAAACATGCTGAACCATTCTATAATTCTATGATTCTATGCCTTCCATGAATAATGTGAATTAATTGATCTATGAAGGAAATACAATTTTAAAATGTGATTTTTTTTCCACATGACTTAGTTTACTTTCATGTGTTTTTTTAACTTACTTTCTGCTTAGTGCAAAACTTAATCTGTTGTGGAATTCTTTTTTAGTTATAGGGACACAATGAACTTCTAGCATCTAGAAAAACATTCAAATTAACAAACAGTTTTGCAAAGTAGCACTGTACTTTTTTTCTTATAAATGTTTAGACAGATATTTCCTATTGAAATCCATATTTAATAGGAAAATCTCTGAATAATTTCATTTTATGAGAGTAGGAGACAGAGTATTTATAGCTATAATTTGCACTCTAGCCAAATTTCTTTAGTTGTTTCCCTGTAACCAGCAAATGGACTCTTATGTTAGAACAATAGAGTGTTTTGTGGATAGAAACTTCAGTATTACTGTATTTGCAGTGGGGTCTTTCTGGATGGATGTAATAAATCCGTAAACAACTTTGATTTCTCAGTGCCTTGTTTATGTACTCTTGCAGCATTGATCTCTCTGCATTTGTTCTTCCCATTCTATAGATAAGTGCACTCACTGTCAAGAGCTCCCACTACTGTCTTGTCATACTGTCATCTTTACTGCTACTTGTAGTGACTTTCTTAATCCTTCTTTGGGGAAAGGAATATTTAATGTTAGAATAGCTTGACACTTCTGGACAGTGATCTGAGTCAGGATGCACATTTACTGGTTGGTATAATAGATTTTAGTTGCTCTCTTTAGGAGTATTACTTAGGAGCGGAACAACTTACTGATTTATTTTTATTAAGTTAGTAACATCTACATATTAATAACAATAACACTAATATGGTTAAGTAGCAACAAGATTTCTTTCAGCCCCAAATGCATTTGTTATAAACAGAAAAGTCTAGATTAATCCTAGATTTTTAAGTTATCTGGAGACCTCCAGCTGCTGTGGGAAACAGGAAGAGTTCTTTTGCTGTAGTAGCTATTTTGGTCTAGTAGCTCTGCTGAGATGGTAAAATTGGCAATTTGCCTTCTTTTGATAATAGCAAATATGTAACTCTCTAGTTCTATGTACCTTGTAATCAATATGATTTCTTAGTATCAATCCAAAGCTCATTGCTTTGCAAAACTATTTCTCCTATCACTTAAAAATTGTGTCATTAGATTTTGTAATGCAATTTCCATTTCCCTTTGCTTATTTTGGGGGGAGTTGTTGGGAACTTATTCACATACTATCAGGTGCAGGTACAGAGACTGCTCTGCAAAAAGTCTGACCTTTGCCATCAGACAACACAAACGGTGAAAATTAAACTACCTTTTCCTTTCTCAGCCTTGCAAATCTCATGCCATCAGTAGCAAAGGAAATGACATCCACTTTAAAAATGACATTTATCCTGCCAGTGTACTTTAAACTTTGCATTTTACAACTTTTTTTGTCTGTTGCTACCAGAAAGGAAGTCTTCTGGTCTCTCTTTTTGGTGATTTCTGAACAGTTCATGTAATGTAATATTTTGAATGGAAATTTATAGATTAACTTGAAATTAAGAATTACTCTAAGCAATGCTCCTTCTTCAGCATTTGTGAGGTGCTTAAAATATTCTTTGTTCTAATATAATGACTAAGAGGAGCTAAATTGTCATTATGAAGCCCCTTATTTCTTCGGGAGAAGTGCAATGTAAATCTAGTTGAGGAAAAATCATTAAAATACACATTCATCACACAATCTTCACAAATTTTACTTACATCAATAAAACAAGTTCCTCACATCAAAGTCAAAATAATGCAATCCCAACAGTGAGTAAGAAGATGCACTGCAGTCCATTCACCACATCACAACCAGTGTGTCGTGAGATGGTGTCTCAACAGAGATGAATGTTTGCCATACAGGGCACAGGACTCTGAATTGTAGTTGAAAGAAGCCTGGAGCTTATCTGAAATCATTCAGCAGACACAGCTCTGTGGTGGGAAGTGCTTAAATAAAACCCACAGATTCGCCAGGCTTTCACATGAGCAGGAGAGAAGTGCTCCTCACTGCCCACTGGCCACAATAGATGAGTTACTATACATTTTGTTTTTACAAATTGTGTTCTTTGCTACAGAAGAGGTCCTCTAACTGTTGTCAGAGAGTAAGACTAGATCCTTTGTCAACCTTGACAAAATACCATTTGTAAATCGTAGAATGGTTTAGGTTGGAAGGGACCTTAGAGATCCTCTTTTTCCAACCCTCCTGCAATGGGCAAGGACACCTCCCACTAGATCAGGTTACTCAAAGTCCAACTTGGCCGTGAATACTTCCAGGGAGGGGGCATCCAGAACTTCTCTGGGCAACCTGTTCCAGTATTTTGTCACCCTTACAGTGAAGAATTTCTTCCTTATATCCAGCCTAAATCTACCTTCTTTCAGTTTATAGCTGTTACGCCTTGTCCTGTCACTACCTGTCCTTGTAAAAAGTCCTTCCCCAGCTTTCTTTTATTAGTAGGCTAAAACTCACTGCAGAATACTTGCTGACAAAGTAGTGGACGTATGCAGAGTATTGAAATACTGCTGAAAAATTTTAAATACAGTCAGTCATGATTAACCTATTTTCATTAAAAAACAGGACAAAACACAGAAATAGGCACACTGAATCTTTACATATTTCTTAGTTTTAAAATAATAAAATAACATCTACACTGCCATACTTTTAAAAACTCCTTACCTGTCAGAACTTGAAACTGAACAAACATATTTTTCTTCATATTTGAAATACTGTTGTAATGACTGAACTTTAGTATGCCAAGCTTCATTCTGGAGCACTTTTACCATAGAGTTATGAACCCTTGTAACCAAGACTTACAGTGAAATTGCTGATGCGTTATTATCATAGAGTCATAGAATCA